>CM044955.1:44919086-45050484 GCA_024516035.1 Bactericera cockerelli
ACAATGTCCAACAAGATCAGGATTTGATGGGTGACCACAGTGAGCACTCAAATTCGAACCCTCGTGATGCTAGTTATTTTCGGCACAACCCAGGCTGCGGTAGGTTAATGTGTGTAATTGTACTATAGTATATATTGTATACATCATTATTGCAAGAAATAAATAAAATTATGTGCATGGTTAGCTGGTTTTTGTGTTATCAGAACTATCAGATAATGAAGAATAAAACTTCTGTATGATGACCTAGGTTCTTGATAAATATACCATAATAGCAATTCAGAGCAGTACCTTATGTCGTAAGCATTATTCGTGTTACTGTTCCACGAGTTTCTGAAAGCAGTTTTTTTATCCTTTGCTTTGTGAAATTTATATGGAACAGAATGTATATATATATATAGGTACTACTTACCTTCAAAGTGAACTATACGTTTCACCAAAGTTAATAGAGAAGTCAGAGAAGCAAAACATCACTCTCTTTGTTGGTTTTCGAAACTCTGAATCGAATAAATTGGAATTCCATTTATCTCCTCCGCTCCACATGTGTATTCAGATGAGTCGCATCAGCGAGCATTTGTTCCTCGAAATGTGGATGAGGGAAGATAAATAGGATAAAGTAGAAACAATCGCACGCGGGGGAGTGCTAGGAAATAGAACAAGAAGCGAAGGGCAACATGGAACAGGGACAGAAGGGTAACATGCAACAGGGACAGAAGGGTAACATGGAACAAGGACAGAAGGGTAACATGGAACAGGGACAGAAGGGTAACATGGAACAGGGACAGAAGGGTAACATGGAACAGGGACAGAAGGGTAACATGGAACAGGGACAGAAGGGTACCATGGAACAGGGACAGAAGGGTAACTTGAAACAAGGACAGAAGGGTAACATGGAACAGGGACAGAAGGGTAACATGGAACAGGGACAGAAGGGTAACATGGAACAGGGACAGAAGGGTAACATGGAAGAGGGACAGAAGGGTAACATGGAACAAGGACAGAAGAGTAACATGGAACAGGGACAGAAGGGTAACATGAAATAGGGACAGAAGGGTAACATGAAACAGGGACAGAAGGGTAACATGGAACAGGGACAGAAGGGTAACATGGAACAGGGACAGAAGGGTAACATGGAACAGGGACAGAAGAGTAACATGGAACAGGGACAGAAGGGTAATATGGAACAGGGACAGAAGAGTAACATGGAACAGGGACAGAAGGGTAATATGGAACAGGGATAGAAGAGTAACATGGAACAGGGACAGAAGGGTAACATGGAACAGGGACAGAAGGGTAACATGGAACAGGGACAGAAGGGTAACATGGAACAGGGACAGAAGGGTACATGGGACAGGGACAGAAGGGTAACATGGAACAGGGATATAAGAGTAACATGTAACAGTGACAGAAGAGTAACATGGAACAGGGACAGGAGGGTAACATGAAACAGGGATATAAGAGTAACATGTAACAGGGACAGAAGAGTAACATGGAACAGGGACAGAAGGGTAACATGGAACAGGGATATAAGAGTAACATGTAACAGGGACAGAAGAGTAACATGGGACAGGGACAGAAGGGTAACATGGAACAGGGATATAAGAGTAACATGTAACAGGGACAGAAGAGTAACATGGAACAGGGACAGAAGAGTAACATGGAACAGGGACAGAAAAGTAACAGGGAACAGGGACAGAAGAGTAACATGGAACAGGGACAGAAGGGTAACATGGAACAGGGACAGAAGGGTAACATGGAACAGGGACAGAAGAGTAACATTAAGAAACTTTGAGTTGTAGATGAAGAAGGCAGCTTGAGTTTCTCATAAATCTCGTCTTTGACAAAAACATCCATCATTGTACACAGGATACCCTTTCCTTCCCCGGGTTGAAAGCGAAACCAAAAAAGGGGACTGAGGTAATCTCATTGAGATGGAAGCATGAGAGAATGAGAAGGGTTACTTCCATTGGATTAATAATCCAATGGAAGAGAATTGTGTTACATAAGATACATTCTGCCATACATACAAACATACATAATACATAATCATGTAGGTTAGATACAGTCTCCTTACCTATTCTCAATCTAACTAATGCATGTATTTACGTTGTACAATTACTTTATAACGGCCTCTGTGCTCGGTTTGGCAGAATTTTCTATTCATAGATGGTACTCGATTACCAGCCGGCATCAGGATTTTTTCTGCTCTTTACTTGGATGTTTGAAGCCCACTCATATACCTCGTGAGGAAAAATGAGTAGCTGTTTTAATGTGAACAAAAACTACTGGCGGAATTACAGACAAAAATAAGATATTGGGATATTGAATTGTGATAAACAGTTGGTCGCAGGAATATTTTAGGCACATTAAAAATTTAGTTATGTTTGATTTGTTGTAGAAATAAAGTTGTAAAATAAAATTAAATTAAGACTGAAAATTGTCCAATTTGTTTATTGCCTGTAAAAAAAATCCGGTTCTATTATTTTTACATTATTCTATTTTAAAACACTGCCCACATTAGGACTAAGAATAACAAAGACAATACACCGAGGAGGCTATAGTATACCCCCCACTCCTCAGTGGTCTACAGGAGTGGTGAAAAGCCGACAAAATATACCACAAGCCAAAAGCAAGGCGGGCTTTTTGCTCATCGTACAAACTGATCGTACAAAATTGTGTAGCCAAAACAGCAGTGCTATAATTTCCCAGAAAAGGAAAACGGGGACGACATTTTGTCATGATGCAGGAATCCCCTGGAAAATAGAAAGCAATAACAGACATTGGACTGTGGAAAGGGGGAGAGGGGGGGCTTGGAAGAGTAGAAGGGAGGGGGTCAACTATTTGCTTAATGGTTTGGAAAAATAATGCGCCGAATTGAACTAACAGAATAATAGGGTTGCCTGTATAGAAAGCTCTGTCCAATGTGCATAAATACCAACTATTGTACTATATTAATTCTGTTGGTGTTATAAAAAACAGTGGACCGTGTACACAGTATGTGAAGGTACATAATGTCTCTATCCTCTTGGGTGTGCTGTGTTGATTGCATATAACTAAAATTTCTAATCCTTTCATTTCTTTGTCTAGTTTTTCCTAAAAAGTACACCAGATAGTCAGAGAGGAAGTCGAGAGTCAGCCGTTATATAAGAAATAAAGAAACATTGAAAGGTGTGACTTTAATGTTGATCTTACCAACATTAAAGTATCAATTAAAATTATTTCAACTATGCACCACAAATTCAAATTTCAACGCATGAGTAGAAACTTTTTGTTGATTATTATTTCTTGCCAGACCATTAAGTCTGACTATGCACCAGGGACATAGTCATGTAATGTTTTTTTTTTTTTTTGTCCTGATCCTGAAGTAATGTTTTTTCGATACCTAGTCAGTTTTTCATTGATGAAACGCGTTATAAGGGTCTCTAGAGCTTCAAGTTCAATCTAAAGTTTTGTGTGTCTGTGGTGTGTATGTGTCGCACTTGTCACAGTGTGTAGGTATACTCGTATGTCTGTTTCAATTAATGCAGTCGGCCACAATAAACAAGTTGATAAGGTCGGGTATTTAGCATTTATCAGCACACTCGCTGTAGTCACTGCATGTTTACTGAACGAATTAATAATAATAAATTAATAGACATTATTTATACAGTTCCAATTAGGGCTATATATCTCTTATGTCTAACAGTTGTTATGATGTGGTAAATTTCTCAATTGAAAGAGGAAAAATTCATACACTGGGTGGGATCCGAATCAATGGATCCCCAATTTCTGGATCAACAGACCAGCGCCTTAACCACTCGACCATCAATATATGCCAATAATGCCATGTACAATTGTACATTGTACAATAACTACATTATGTACAAGTACTCCCTCTACATAATTTAATTATGTTAGTATAGTAAATAATATGTATACTAATCCATTATCCATCAAATTCATTTCAAATCCTAATGATTTTCACGACCGTTGTTATTTAAACAGTAATATACATGCATCACATGTAAAACTTATACATAATGTAGGTATATAATGTACCTATTATATTAAAAAAAAAAAAAAATGTTAGAATCACCTTAAATGATAAAATTTGAGAAGGAATTTTTATTTAAATTTCATTAGGTATATCCAATAGTATTATACCTTTTTTTTCTCTAAATATACCGGTTCGGTTCCGATCATGATCACTATCGTCATGTGATGTGTCCACAGCCATCCGTCTGCTTTGAAGCAACTCTCCGTTCATCTCGGTTCTCTGATGCTTTCCTCTTCAGGTCACGATAAGATGTTTAGACGTTCATGTTTTGCATGAAAGCTTCATTTTTTTTTATCTCGACTAAGCGGCATACGCATGTCTTGCTCAGTCTCGTTACTCATGTAATAGAATTCCTAATAGAGAGGTGTGCGGAGACATGGCAGACGAAAATGTGTACCTAGCCAACGTCTGAAAGATACAAAACTAAAGAGGCAGCTCTCAGGGCCACCACGTAATTAATTATTTGATCTATGTACAGTGTTCTCGTACCTAATACATTGAGGGATATAGGCACTTCACATAACTACCTGCTATGCATTGGCGCAAGTGATGGCCTAGTAAATAAAGCTTCTTCTTTGGCGCAAAGATAAGGTGGAAATTGAAGTGACAAGAGGCAATTCTGACATGTGCAATTGTACATGCAGGAAATGAAGGAGTAATCTTTGACAAGTTGCAGAATTTACAATACCATAATGTTGGCATAATGGGACTACCTGTCTTGCGCTGACAGTCTTTAAGCACTACTTATAGCAACGTGTGGACTGTGGACAGAACAACGTCAGTTTTGCGTTCAAGCGACTATTTTTTTTGGCATCTACTTTTGCAATAATTCCTGACATTCATAAGACAGTCATGAAAAACATTTATGTACTGAATTTAAACGGTTTCATCTTTCAGAATTTGATTTATTCTAGCAGGGCGGCGAACCGTTGTCCACTCTAGTCATTAAGTCTACCGCCACAATCATATCAGTCCGATCATGCCGTCATAAATTATCATGCTTGAAATTCTTGAACTCATTGAACTGTAGTTTGTGTAGTAGGTTAGGACATTAGGAAATGGCGGCTTCCTTGAACCAGTGCTTCTGACCGAGGAAGAGGCCTATATATACTTTTTTTTTTAAGTGGGGTTTTGATGTCGCTTTCAACTGCCATGGTCATATCACGACGGGGGTTTTACCCTCCATTCGCAGGAAACTCACAAACCTGCTACTCACATTGACCTCACCCAGCCTGAGTGGGGCCGGGAAAAGCCAGCGTCACGAGAATTAGAATTTGAATGGTCACCCATCCAAGTCTTAACCTCGCTGGATGTCGCTTAACTTCGGTGTTCTGAATACATACTTTGCCGAAATTGTTCATGACCGCCAGGCCCGGGTAGCCAGTGTAGGTACTTGTACCCGGTGCGGCGGCATTGGGACTAATTGTGTTGACGAAATTGCTTTGATGTTACACGTACATAAAAGTATACATAACCTAATATATAAATTATATAATATATTACGCTTTTTTTTATGTATTATGCATGTATAAGTGAGTATTGCATATTTAACGTGTCAAGCAGTCAAGTGAGGCCAAGCAAGGTCAGCGAGTGAGCAGGCATTCTCGCTTGGATTCAGACCTCACTTAGATTCTTTATTAAATAATTTAGTGTACATTAAATTATATTAGCCGTACATCACCCTGATATGTAATCATCTTCTAGACTTATAAAAGAGAGTTTCACTCACTGACTGACTGACTGATTCACTCACTCACTGATTCATCACTGTTTCTCCGAACTGGTAAGTCCTAGGAAGCTGAAATTTGGTAGGTAGCTTTGTCTTATAGTCTAGATGTGCAATATAGTCTAGATGTGCAATAGCGAAATTACCACTACAACACCTGCTATTGGCGAAAAAGGATTTTTTGCTTTCACGGCCATGCCTCGGCCCGCAAAGCGGGCGACAGCCCTCTAGTACATATATAAACACACAATAAAACCGACCTCAGTAGCTCAATCGACAACCTGGCGGACTAGTAAACTGGAGTTCGTTTGTTCGAATCTTAAGTGTAGTTTAAAAAAAATTGTAGCGTGTGGCAAGTTTGAGTAATTTTGATAGCACGATTGTGATTAACACCAATAATACCGTCCTATTGTAAATTTTTGTTCAATACACCCTTGTCTACCACATGTGATATCACTTTTGCTCATAATCTTACTAAATATTTGCACTATTTGGAACTTGAACTATGGACCTCGAGGTTACGAGTCCACCTTCTTATCGATCTATCTACCGAGGCATGGCGATTATCTAAACTATCTTAACACTTTTGTTCTACCTACACCGTGCGTTTATTACTCATACTTCACGTATTGCATCATTTGGCTTTCTCTTATTCGAGATTATTCATAACTATACATATACATATTTATTATGCGTACAATAAATATCGTCTGATTAAAGTTAAAAATGACCAAGTCACAATTCATTTACGTTTTTATATGTACAGTTGTACAGGCTACATGCACATACCAAACTAAAAACCAATTACAATTTGGTATGCAGTAACTGACAAAAAGTTTTGTGGGTTTTGAATAAAATAACAGAAACAGTTGGGGGTTTTTCTTTTTTTGTTATGCGTAAAATAAAAAATACGTACATACCTACATATGGATATAATACTGGTGATGTTTATGTTTAATCTGTGTGGTGCAAGTATTAGGGCAGAGTTTGTTGGCCTTAACCTCTTTATTATTCGGAATTTAAAATTTGATTTATTCTAAAGGTGCCATATCAAATATAAAGTGCTGAACGTTTTTTTAAGACAAGATCTTAGGACTGGGTCACAAGAAACGATTATGTAACATAAACAGACTATCCCTATACTTACAATTTAGGTGTAATGCCTACACCTACTAGAAAACATCATCAGCGTAGCTTGTAGGTTCCTACCTTATAATTTGAACTTGACATAACATCTCAATCAGTTTTACCTGTACACTGACGATTTACTCTGTGCGAAGTTATTTCCCATAAAAACAGTTATTACGGTGAGTCGAGTGCTTGTTTCATTCATAACTTGTCCTCAAGTACAGACACACATGGAGATTAGCTGTACTGAAGGCCATGTGTGGAGTAGTGGCGTGAGGTTGTTTACGTGGATATTTGTGACTCATTAAGATTCACCACTCAGGAATGATATTCTACAGCACGACACCACTGGCGTGCTGGTGGACCAGGTGATTGAGCCGCCAGTCCAGTGCAGCGACCTCAGCGTGAGGATGCGTAAGTTCGAATCCCAGCCAATGCATTAGCGGCCAAAATTCCGCCACTGGAGGCTTCATCGAATTCATCGATCACTTCTTCAAAAATAAAAGCTCTTGTGGATTTTGGCGTTTTTACCCATGGTTTAAGTGGATTGACTCTCATGCCTTTTTCGATATATTCAATTGTTAAGCGAGAAATGACAGAATCTGTTTTTACTGATTAAAATAGAGAGGTTAGTTGATGGCATGGATAATCAGAACTATTACCTGCTGATGAGAGCAAAAAAGCTCGAAACAGCTGTCCAGGTATGGTCTGATATTCATGTACATCTAATACAACTTCTCACTTTTCTGTTTTTACTGATTACTGAATCCACAGGAAATATATTTTCTATTAGTGGTAAAATATAGGGTTCAGTCATTGATGCCCCTGTACGCGTCTCACGGTTATCGCAGACGCTGAATCGAGCCGCAAGCATGTGGCTAAGTTCTCCATCGAAAATACATTTAAAAAAGTGTTCTGCGGCTGGCCGCGTGACTCAGCCGCAATTGTGAGACGCCTGCGGGAACAGCACCTTTCGATTGGTCACCGTGGCCCAAAGGGTTGTGCAAACCGATGAGAAAAGAAAAGTGAAAAATAAATTTGTCCTAACTTACCGTCGTCGTTATGGCCTATGGCAATCTTTTGCACCCAACCCCTATGTACAACTTTTGTTTATCTGCACAAATTCGAATGGAGGGTTGAATATAGGATGAAGCTACGTGTGAACAGATGATATCGAAATAAACAGAGAGATATGGCGGTCGTGATGCTGCAAATGGGGGTAGGGGGTATTATTGTATGAACGGGGCACATACGTTCCATTTCAGAATTTTCCATCAGGGACCAGGGTGCAGGGAGGGAACAATTTGATGTTCTAGCGTGAACCAGAAGGGACAGAATAACACAACAGCAGAGGGGCAGGATATGAAATTTAATTTCGCTGGATACATAAATAAAGTATCAAATATGTAGTGGGGGTACCAGGAGTGAAAATGTGAAAAGTCTCTCTATGTGCTTATTACTTTAGTCATAGTGGTCGAGTGGGGTAGCGCAGTCGTCTTGCACGCAGGTGACCAGGGATCGAATCCCGGCTGCGTAGAAATTTTCCCACTCAGCATTTCCGTGGTGTCCATTCATACTTCATCAGGAAAATGAATTATGTTTGACGAAAATTGATGATCTCATGGTAATTTAACTGGGGGACTATAAACAGTGAGGAGACCAGCAGTTTGGCCGGGGGACTATAAACAGGGAGTAGACCAGTAATCTGGCTGGGGGACTATAAACAGGGAGTAGACTTGCATTGGCTTGGTTCTGGGGGGCCTTGTCAATTATTAGCCTCCTTTTAAAGACATCAGTGGTAGAACTGCTGAGTCATTCCTCCAATGTCTGGCTACTATCGTTCACGATGACGTCACCCTATGATGATGATGGTAATGCTGTGCTACCTACAAAGACTTTGAAAAGGTTTTTCATTCGCCCTTACAGATAAATAAGAAATATGTATTAATACTTCCAATCATAAAGATGATTCTGTTGGTTTAAAATAATAATGAATTATTTGGGATTCTCAGAACCTCCTCGCCAGCCAGCGTTGATGGCATGTACATTTATTGTTCAGTTCACCAGTTTTCGTCAGATCACCTAATACAAGGAACTTTCATTGAGGCAAGAGTTTTGTGTTTTCTCGAACACCCACAAAAATGGGTTACTGAAATTCGAATTCTCGTAATTCCGGCTATTCCTGGCCTCACCTACCTGTATAAAGCTGAGTGAAATGAACATGGGATTTCTAGTTCGTCAGTTTCCACCGAATGGAGTGAAACGCTTCTTGTATGAATTCGAGATGTTCAAGAGACTTAAGGCAACAAAGAAAATCAGAATTACGGAGACAACATTGGTTTTGTGTCAATCTGTCTCCCATTCTATTACTTATTCCTTGTTATTGCAAATCCCATCAACAACAAAAATGCCAAACGTCCTCTAACAAAATTTTAAAAATGTTTCCCATTTGGGTGAACAAAATATGAAAAATGGGTGTGAAATTGTTACCGCAACTTTCATAGTTAATTATTTACTGTTCATCTTAATGTTTTATATTGTATGTTGTAAGTTTATATCCAACTTGTTTTATCCAACTATGTTAATGTAAGTAATATTATTATTCAATTCGATATGTTACAGGTAAGTTTGAGGAATCGCTGCAAGAAGTACCACACGTACTCATAAGGGCTGCACTTTACATAATGAGTATCTCCACACTTTATGTTCAGGTAAATAATTCATTGCCAATACAACATTCCTTATCCTATAAAAAAAGAAAGTAGGTACTATAGATGTAGGTACAAGATGAAATCAACGTTTCATCCGGGAAAAACTCAATCCATAATAGTTTTCATTTCGATGTCAATAACATTTTGCTTTTAGAAAGAAGTAAATAGTGTGTTCCATCTCCCTAATTGATTACCACTTACCTTCACATTACATCTCTGCCCTAAAACTCCATATTGCATCTCCTACCTACACCTCCACATTGAATCTCCTCCCTACACCTCCATATTGCATCTCCTCCCTACACCTCTACACTATATCTCCTCCCTACACCTCCATATTACATCTCCTACCTACACCTCCACATTGAATCTCCTCCCTACACCTCCATATTGCATCTCCTCCCTACACCTCCACATTGAATCTCCTCCCTACACCTCCACATTATATCTCTTCCCTACACCTCCACATTGAATCTCCTCCCTACACCTCCACATTATATCTCTTCCCTACACCTCCACATTGAATCTCCTCCCTGCACCTCCACATTGAATCTCCTCCCTGCACCTCCACATTATATCTCTTCCGTACCTCTCCACATTATATCTCCTCCCTACACCTCCACATTACATCTCCTCCCTACACATCTACATTACATCTCTGCCGCACACCTCCACATTGCATCTCCTCCCTACGCCTCCACATTACTCCATATTGCATCTCCTCCCTACACCTACACCTCCACATTACATCTCCTCCCTACACCTCCACATCGCGTCTCCTCCTTACACCTCCACATTACATCTCTGCCCTACTCCTCCACATTACAGCGTCACCAGATTCTAAACTAATTTTGCAACTCAAGCTTTTCTCTTCTTTTTTACGAAGTTTTAAATTTGTAGAAAAATATTGTCAGCACTGATTAAGTGTCGGTTCAGCATTATACCACTAGCAGAATAAATAGGTGCATCTACAATATTCTGCAGTGTATATACAATACTTAAAGGACAGACGATAAAGATACAGAAATGAGACAAAGGAGTAGAATTGAAATTAGTGCAAGAGCAGAGAGAAAGAACATTTCATTCCCTCAAAGAGACCTTTATAATACTCGGTAACTTACTCTGTAATTTAAGTAGATTCGCATGTACCAAGCTTTTACGGTAATTTAATTTGTATCCTTTTAAATAAAAGAGTATCATCTAGATTCCAGGTCCATTAATTTTTAATCTAGGGATACAATGGAGTGTATTCCGGGGACATGGTTGTTCAAATGCTCAGGAAAACACGACCTTTCTGTTTCAATTTCGCCTGTGGGAAAACATTGTTTGTTGTTCGTAAAATACAGGTCATTTGCTCAAGCATTAGAAATGATATACTTACTTGAATTAATTGTGACTTCGACCTAATTGACGATAATATGTCTGTTCTACACTTCTTCGGCAAGTTGATTTGCTTTTTTTCTTCCTTGCCTTGATATGTTGGTTCAAATTTAAGTTCTGAATTATTTCTTTGGAAAACAAGCAGTGTATCTATGTATCTTAGGATCTATAGATTAAGGCTTTACAGCCATGGGTACTACTGAGTAGGAGCACAATGTTAGAAATGAAATAGAATTAGGTACTCTGACAATCTGTACTTTATAGCCACTGTTACAGTGTTGCCTAGTGGGTAGCGCAGGTGAATTTGAGATAGTAAAAGAAATAATAAGATGGAAGGATTCTATGGTTGCCCAGGTCCCATGTCTAGGATCCTGCCACTTTTTGGATCTGCGTACCTGTACCTTTACTGGATCCACTCCTACCTGGTGAGGAAAATTAAGTAGCTATTTCTATGGATAGCGCCCAGCAACGACGAGAAAGTAATGAGTTTCCTCATGCTCTGCTACCCACCAAAGCTGTGACATAGTAACACAAAGAAACCACATACAATAAAGCAATAAATTTGTCTCAACCCTTCCGGGTGTGGTAGAAGGGAAATATAATTTAAGCAGGTTTCATAACCAAGTGCTCTAGAACATGCACACACACACATTGCTCACAACAAAACACAGAAGAGTCACGTTCAAGAATAAATTAAGAACAAAGGTTACAAACGAGAGGAACAGACAAGGGAAGGAAGTGAGGGACTGTTGCAAAGTTTCAAGTTTTCAAACCAGGTTTGATTAATGACAACAAACAAAATCACAAGAAGAAAAACATCAGTTTGGAGTAGCGAACTTTCCTCAAGAACATGTTGTTGCTCTGAATGTGTGCTTTGCAGAACTAAGTGGACAAGGTTGAAATTTAGATTTTCAAGAGAAGTTTGGATACGAGAGTCTACGTGAGGAGTGCTTTATCCTCTATTAGATGGAAGGATTAGATATCCTCTATTAGCTGATCCCGCTTCGCCAACCATTACACACGCTGTGCGCGATGGTCACACTCACTCTCATCAAGATCTCTACACATACACACAGACAGACACTCAGACAAACACACACATGTACAGCACAGACAACCACTTAGAAACACACCGAACACGCTTACACAGACGTGCGTGTTTGTGCACACACGCACACACACACCAATGTCTGAAATCAACTTTTTTGGTATCCTGAAGCTATGATTCGTCTAGAAATATGAAAAACTGACTATTGAAAATTTTGGGTGATTCCATTTCTTTCCTTTCTATATTATAAGAAAAGTAAAAAGGGTCTCAATTGAAAAAAAGGATGTTTAAACGTAGATATGTTACGATAAATTACCACCTACATTGTGATTATTTTCTATTCAAAATTTCGTGTCGCAACATAGAAATGATTACACAATCATCGTACATATTTGTGTATTTTATGGTCATTGTTATGAAGTGAGAAAAAAGAGAAGAAAAAAAAAACTACCTGATATTTTTCTTTCACCAGCACGGCCATGCCTCGGTGAACGCACCGCGCCGCAGGCCTAGCCGCATGCAACGCGTCTAGTAGGTTATAAAAGTAAATAAGGAAAGTAAAAAAAAAGATCATCCCCAAAAATTCCACCAGTCTTGAAAAGTGTTAAAATTCAACTTTTGTAAAGTATCTCATTTGACACGTGATGTGAGAAAAGCAATTTATTGCATAACTTGGTTCTGGGTAGAAAGAATTCTTATTTATTTGGAGACACGTGCTTTTTGCTTACATAATGAACTTTATACGTTTTAAAGTCAACTTTTCAAGCGTCAGCTATGCATAACTATATGAAGCACTTGAAGCAGATACTCAATCCTTTGAGAATGTAAGAACTCTTCTCTTATTAAGAAATTGTGCTAATATTTTGAAAAAAAGTTCAAGAACTGGCACAAACAGTTTTGAAAATTTTCGACAAAACTTTATTAATTAGTGAATATGTTTATATACTTTTTATAAAGAAATGTGTTTTATTTTTCTTATTGTATCACTATTGAAACTCAAACGTTTCCTGTGTGTATATATGGTGTGCGTAGTAGTGAGTGTTTTTCTGTGTCTAAATGTCTGTGTGTGTGCATGTGTGTTTGTGTGTGTGTTTCTCTCTATACTTGTGAGTGTAATATGTGTGTGTTTCTCTGTGTGCTTGTGTGTGTGTGTGTCAGTGCATGTGTGTCTCTCTGAGTGTTTGTCTATGTGCATGTGTGTGTCTGTCTAGTATAGCACATAATAACACTGTCTAGTATAGCACATTATAACAATTGCTTTGTCCTAGTTACACACAAAGCAATTTGCCTCGTTAAAAATTTTCTGTTCTCGAGACTCTAACCACTGACCTCTGGGGTACGATTCCTGCGCCTTATCGATCGTGCTCCTGAGGTCGGGCGGGATCCCCTTGGGAATTTCACACGCGCTACAGAACAGGACTTGAACTAGGGCCGGAGGAATAATCTTGCAAATGAATAAAACAACAAAAAGGAAAACATAAACTTACGACCTGGAAAGGAAAATCGCTTAGCCCACAAGAGAGCTCTCGCGTAGTGATAAGACCTAGGTATTCATTTACTTCCGAGCTTATTTTTGTTCGACCTCAGAAGTTGTGTTCGTTTTTTTTAAAATAAAAAACCAATAAAATAACTTCTCATATTTCTGGACAGGTCGTAACCTCTTGAGAAACTTTAGTTTTGCGTCTTTCTATTATTTTTATTCGTTATGCATTGCGCAGATCTAAGAATCTACAGAACGAATTTTAACGAAATTTGTTTTCACATAGAACACATTTAAAATTCATCAACTTCGAACCAGCCGATTTTGGAAATGACATTGCGCCTGGACTTTAACTTTTAACTGAAATACTCAATTATGAACATCCGAATTGGATCGAATTTAATGGACGTTGTATACGAGTATCAAGCTCGCTAAGTAACGCCAGCCAACCGGTCTATATTAACACGAAACAGTGTTTATATTATGTATTTTGTTTTATAAGGTTTACGAGGAAGTGAAGTTTCATGATTGTTCGTGTCTGTACATAATATGTACTAGATATTGTTATACATTTGCCGTGCCAAGTTCAAGAGGCTACTTCATTCGCACAGGAACACTTGAGTTTCAAAATGTCTGCAAGAGGATTCAAGAGACAAAAAGTAAAAGGCGCAGCTGGAAGGAAGAAAAATGTTTTCCTTTTTGAAATAAACACAAAAAACGCTGTCAGGTTTGCACTTGATCATGTTATGTAGGTTGCCTCGGCGTTTTCCTGCAGGATGCCTCTCCTTACACAAACCCTCTCTTTTGATCCAATCTTTGGACCAGCTTTCAATGTAAAAGCTCAATCGATACGGCGGTGGTTCGAGTCCCAACCTCGACAAGTTTTTAGTAAGGCAAGTTTGAGGAATTCTTGTAATTTCACGATTATGATCACCTATAACACAAATATGGTAACTTCTTAGATTAGGGAAAAATGAGTGTTATTTCACGATTGTGATCACCCAACACAAATATGGTAACTTTTTAGATTAAGTAAAATTCAAGAAAGTAGACTGAAATGTTTTTGGACCCATTGAGAAAAGAAATGAAAACTATGTGAACAGGAAAATTGAGAAACTGAAGGTAGGGCAAGGAGAAAATGAGAAAGGCACAAGCTTATGTGGGTGGAGAGATATAGTGGAAGAAGATTTGAGAGAGAAAGTGTGGAGGATGCCTTAGAGAGAAATAAGGAGAGGTAAGACTAACTTCTTGAAAACAATGGCGATCCTATGTAGGTTTGGGAGGAAAGATAGAGCGAAAAAAAAAGAAAGAAAGTACTTGATCTACATTGATGTTTATCTTCTGGCCAAGAGGCTACATGGTTACCTGGAAGAGAAAATGTTTTCATTTTTAAAATAAACAGAAAGTTAACGGCGTTACGAAGGTGCTGGTTGTTTATTAAAGAATAGTAGATCATTTTTAAAGGTAAAGAGTATACTTTATAAAAGAAAAAGAAATGGAAGCAAGCAAAGAACAGTTGGAGGCAAATGAAGAAGAGGAAGGAGTGATAAGTGAGGTTGTTCGGAACCATTACTTAATTTTTTAAACTTTCAGCGACAAAGTTCATCCCCTTTCCTCCCCCTGAGGATGGATTTATCCCACTTCCTAGAGCTGGCATCGACCCAACCTTGTTCTCCCTGATGACGAAGAAGAAGAAGAAAACGCCTGAGGAAAATTTCAGTGCCGTATCCTTCGGTGGAAAGTTTAGACTTGCTTTACGTTTCTTTAATATCCAGGTCATTCGATACGGCGGGTGGTGTTTTTATAAGTGGTAAATTTTGAGAGAAGAGAGTGAAGTGAGTTCCGAGTCATAAAATAGGATTACAAAGAGGATAAGGGGGGACGGTCCTTCTTCGAGATATTTCATATGGAAAGTTGTGATTGTTGTGAAATTTTGAGAGAAGAGAGTGAAGTGAGTTCCAAGTCATAAAATAGGATTACAAAGAGGATAAGGGAGGGACGGTCCTTCGAGATATTTCATATTGCAAGTTGTGATTGTTGAAAGTCATCTCCCATCAAGGATTTTCTAACGATTGCCTCCATACAATTATTCATCTTGTATAAGGGACGCTAAGATAGAGAAATGAACAAGGAGCAGTTCAAGAAGAACCATGTTGAAACTCTCTTTCTATAGTGAACTCACATGTGTTAGATTCATCAGTAATATGAACTCTCTGCAATAAACAAGAGTTTCTTTATGTGAAATATGATGGAGAAAATCTTATTAATTTGACGACAACGGGTGTAGGGTGTATGCTGGAGGTGTGTTGTGTCGCCGTCCTGTGGCACTACTCCTGGCGGCTCATTCGCTAAAAACCTCCCCATTCTTCTTTTGTATGAACCTGGAAGAAGGGTGGTGTTCTTGTATTTCATCGGTCGAAAATCTTCATGGTATTGGTGTTATTATTCATTTTTTTTTTAATTTGGGTTGAAACGACGCTTACAACTACATGGTCATATCACGACGGGGTGGCACCCACCATTCGCAGGAAAATCGCTAACCTGGTACACTCATTAACCTCTCTCAGCCTGGGTTGGGCTGGAATGTCAGCATCACGAAGTCTTCACCTCGCTGGACATTGCTCAACTTCGGTGATCCTACGAGAACCGGTGCATTCAACGCGACATCGTCGCTGGCGTTTATGTTATTTACATTTTTTTTTCTTGCAATTGTGCATTTTCGTCTTCTTTTCAACTTTTCTTTTTCATCATTTTATAATTTGTGCTCTGCCATGTCATTATCATTGTCGCATCTACTGAATATTGTGTTTCTCCGAAGTCTGCACTCTTCCAGCTAAAATTCTCTTTGACAGCTACTTGATGCATTTTGCTGGTGTACAAATGGTCATGAGTGAATATATCACTACCCCCTCTTCCCCAGGACGCCTCTCCATTCCATTTTACGACACTTCAACTGTCGTAAAATGTTGTCGGATTAGGGAGCTTTAACAATTTTTCAATTAAAATCCTGAATACCTAGAAAGCTTGAGCTTTGTATGGGGTTGAAGTGAAAATAAGGGAATATCCTAACCCACCTCCCTCCCCTAAACTTTCTCTGTTTGGACCTTCCGCCCCGAAAAGTATTTCTATTTTGCAAATTGCCATCCTTAAAATTTCCTCCACTGCCAAAGTCCAAACACTCCAGTAGAATGAGAAGTAAACAGTTGCCAATACAATACACTTTGCTTGTGAATTGGAAACCTTTTATGTTCATGTTGGCCAGGAGAAAGGGATGTTGAACGGAGAACTCTTTAGTTTCAATCTAATTTCTACTTTACTGTCGAAACCTTGTTCATTATTTCTCAGACTCTCTCTCTCTTCTTTCTCTGTCTCCTGTCTCTATTACTTTCTCTCTTATCCTCTCTTCTAACTAACTCTCTCTTTCTGTCCAATTCTTCTAGAACTTCTCTCTCCATCACTCACTCTCTGTCTATCTGAATTCATGGCATTGTCAATTTATATTTACCCTTGTTTCTTCCATTTTTTTTCTTTTTTTTTTTCTTCTTTAGAGAAGAGACCAACAGACACACACACACATATATAACACAGTACACTCACACACATACAAATGCACTACGATATTTTAATGTCGTAAATATTCTTTAAATATTAAAAAAAGTATATTTTCTTTGAGCACAACACCCTGTATGTGTATACGAATGCCATTTGTATACATATACAATACATACATAATAGGTATTCTCTGCACAGGGTGGCAGAGCGAGGCTAAGTACATCTGAAATATATGCCTCGGGGCCCTTGGGCGTAGAATTCTTTTGGAAACTCATTTTACTCAAGTATAATAGAGAATTTTTGACAAATGACGTGTTTGTCGAGTTTCACAATCTTCGAATATTACGTTCTCCAACGTTTCTTTAGAAAGCGAAACTTTTCCACTTTCCATCTCAGAGAATAAGACGAAGGCAAGAGAAAACTTGAGTGTTCCCTGCTTGAACCACACTCCTTCCAAATATTGTCACCCTGTACCAACATAACAAAGAAATTTCGAAACCCAAACTTCTAACTGCAAAGTTAACACACGTCAAAGTGTCACCCTCAGGACACGACGTAGCTTAACCTGCCATGCCATGGCTTTAACTAGCGGAACAAGAGCGTAACTCTTCCTCCCGACAGCTTTTTGAAGACAAGTATATTAAAAGCTTTTGTGCTGGCGAGAACAAAAACTTAGCTGTAGAGGTTCCATGGGAGTGAGAGAGAGGATCGCGAGACAAGGAAACTTGGTGGTGGTATAAGATAGTGAAAGATGGAATAGAGAATGACGAAGAAATAGAATGATATAGTGGAGATTCCAGGGGTATAGGTATAGGTTTCGTGAGGGCCCTTATTTAATTCGACCCAAAGGTGGGAGAATCGACCTGTGCTATTAATTTAATTGGATATGTCACCGTCCTGAGGCAGATAGATTAGTTAATAAAAAGAGGCTTTGACGAACCAAAACACAATAGAGACAATAGTACCCTTCTCTACCGTGTGGTCGTTTAATGGGTAGAGCCCTCGAAAGCGAACCAATGGTTCTACCCCGAGAGTAACATAAAACAGATTTAAGAAAAAAATGGAGTAGATTACACGACTAGCATGAGAATGATAATGAACATCTGGGATATATCTAAGAATTAGAAGAAAATATACGGGATTGTCAAAGCTAGAGATCTAGTGAGAGAATGAAATGCATAATGAGGAAATAAAGAGTAATCAAGAGTTAGTACTGAGAGTTGAGAGCAAGATGGGAGAGTTTTTTTAAATGTACCGAGTGAGGAACAACCCGAGATAAATGTCAGAAGAGGTCGAGTCAAACCAGGGAACAGTGATGAGATAACACAAGAAGATAGTAGAGGCTTTGAATATGAAAAATAGAAGGCAACAGGTCCTGATGAAATCCCATTCGAAGTATGAAACGGTTTAGGGAAGATAGAGTGAATATACTGTTGGAAATGATGAGAGATAATTAATAAATCCTAGTTAAATGAAGAGAAAATGGAAATTTCTATACAGAGTGTTCACTTTTTCGACGCACCAAATGAAACCCGTAAATTACGTGTGTCTATTGCCTGTTCTCGATAGTAAAACTACCAACGCTGTTCTGTGCAGTGAAAGAGGATTTAAGAGTGAAATTTCACGGAAAGTCGAACTAATATATTTTCATGAATATCCATCAAATTGGAGAGGCAGAACTGAGAATGTTTGAGATGGAGCTGATAAGTGTCACGTCAAGATTGGATAAGGAATGAAGTAATCGGCAAAAAAAAAAAAAAAAATACAGAAAGTATGAAAGGTTGTTGAAGCAATCCTTATCGTTTTCACTCCAATAAAGGAAGGAAAGAGGTAGACAAAGACAAACGTGGATTCACCAGACAGAACCAAGGTGTAGCATAAACAATCTAACTGAAGCCGATGTACCAGATAGAAGAGTGTTCCCTCTGCGTACAGGAATTGTCGACCCCTCCGGTTACTACTGATAAGGGAAAATGGCAAGGGACACATTTATCAAAAAAGGTGCAAGAAAAAGATTACAATGGTTTGGACGTGTTGAGAGAAAAAAGAAGAGCTATGTTGGTTAGATAGTGAAATAAATGAAGTTAAAGGCGATAAAAAAAGGGGGAAGCCAACGAAAAGAAGGAAAAAGTACGAGTCTAAGGATGTAAGAAATAAAGGGTAGAAAATATGAATTATATGTGGTTTGTAGTAAAGCTGGAGCCTCCTCTTCTCAGTGGGTATCATAATACTATTAAATGCCTTTTTTACTTACGAAAATTTCTAATATTAAAAATCGGAAGTTTTGTGTTCGTTTTCATAAAAAAAAATATTTTTTTGTTCCGATTTTTCTAGTATTTTAAATTTTTTGATTGTACTAAAGTAACTACTCAATTTTCCTCACGATCTCGAAGATCCAAAGTACAGAGTAGAAAAGTTTCTACGGTACAGTAGTGGAGTTGGTGTTCAGACTGCTGTGAGGAGCCTAAACCTGTCTAAACGGGTAAAAGAAGTGTTGTTAAAAACTTAAATTGTTGTATTTCTCCTTATCTTTTCTCCGCTTACCTCCCCCTGCATCCAGATTGCAGGTTGAGTGATATATGAACTCGGGAACAACTTTTTCTACTGCTGAATTTATGAGCATCTGAATTTGAAAATATCCTTCCCATCTAGCGATAACACTATATTCTCTTTGTGATAGGTGCCTTGGAAAATGGAATAAAATTTGCTGAACATGCTGCGGGAAAGCTAGGAAAAACGCCAGTGTAGATTTCACTTTCTTCAAGAGGGGGGAGGGGTTTAACGTCGCTTTTAACTGCATGATTATATCACGACGGGGGTGATACCGAAACTCACAAACCTGCTACCCACATTAACCTCTCACCCAACTTAGGTTGGGCCGGAATGCCAGCATCTCGAAGACTTCACCTCGCTGGACGTTGTTTAACTTCGGTGATCCTACGAGAACCGGTGCATTCAACGCGGCATTGACGCGACGCTGGCTTTTCACATTAAATACTCCGTTGTACAAAGATCACTAAAGTTATAAAAGAAAAAAAAAAAAAAAAAAAAAAAAATATCTACTCCACCGAGATTAATCTTTTTGCAAGATTTTAGCTTCGTAAGCATCGTAGGTATTGTTCGTAGTCAGGCTCTGGGTATAGGAGGACATATGTATATGTATAGTAGTAATATAGTACACGAAATCTGACGCCTCCCACTGCCTTTAGCTTGGACATGAATACTTGCTGCTTTGCTTGAGTAGGAAAATTCCTTTCCCCCTCCCTGCGCTGTTTCAATTACAGCAAATTTTGCTTGTTTCCAAAGTTTTGGGAACTTGTACGAGTATACTGCTAGAGCCCTGTATTCATTACTTTGAGAACTAGTTTGGGAAAATTAGTTCCAAGAGCCAATTTTCATTACTGGGAGGACTGTTCTGGGGTCATGTTCATTTCTTGGAAACTAATTTGAGGACGCTGGATCTTGGAGCTTATATTCTTCATTACTTTGAGAACTATTTCAGCATGTTCCAAGTTATCAAAACAGTGATGGTATAGTCGAAGGAAGTCTATAAAAAGGCACAATTTTTGCTTGATCCAATCCCTAGTTTTAGAGGATTTTTTTTTTTGACACAGTCAAAAAACTAATGGTTAGTTAAACTCTATTTAGTTAAACAGTACAATTTAACGTTATCAAATATAATGAAGACAAAAATGAATGTACTGCATATAGTATAATCTACAGGGTGATTCAGAAAAGTACCGTCAAACGTTAACCACATATTCTATGGGCTAGTTAAGGAGGGGTCAACTCTATAAAAGAAAGTGCGCAAATGCCTCCTAACGGAGGTACACGCCCCTTAAGGTGTTTTAAAACAATCGAAATTTTCATTTTACGGCTTACCTATTTGGGATATCGCGATATGGTAAAAAAATCACTCTCAATACTAGATAAAACCTTTCTATTGGCATACAATTTAACAGCATTCCAATTTCAGGGGCGGTCTGAGGAGGGTCAGATGGAAGAAAAAATGTTCTAACTTTTTAGTCGTTGCTTGTAATTGAATTTGGTTTTCACCATTTTAAAACCTATGTCATTGTCTACAAAAATGGTCTAAATAATTTTTCCCTCAAATTAACACAAAAGCTTGAAAATTGAAATTGAAGATTTTAAAACCGCATTAAGTTTTGAAACCTATGCAACTAGCATACAATTTTAGAACAAGAATTTTCAGCCAATTCATTATTTAACAATGGATGTAAGTGGAGTAAATTGAAAACTTGACTTTTGATAGTTTTGATTTGTCATCAGCGTGTGCAGAGTGTATTGAAAATTGTTTAAAAACACCTTAAGGGGCGTGTACCTCCGTTAGGAGGCTTTTGCGCACTTTATTTTATAGAGTTGACCCCTCCTTAACTAGCCCATAGAATATGTGGTTAACGTTTGACGGTACTTTTCTGAATCACCCTGTATAATTTTACGGCGTTCATACAAATCATCTTTTCTTACTCAATCAATCAATGGGGAAGCCAGCGTCGATGGCATGTTGAATACACCGGTTCCCTTCAGAACACCGAAGTTAAGCGACATCCAGCGAGGTTAAGACTTGGATGGGTGACCATTCTAATTCTAATTCTCGTGACGCTGGCTTTTCCCGGCCCCACTCAGGCTGGGTGAGGTCAATGTGAGTAGCAGGTTTGTGAGTTTCCTGCGAATGGAGGGTAAAACCCCCGTCGTGATATGACCATGGCAGTTGAAAGCGACGTTAAAACCCCACATAAAAAAAAAAAAAAAAAAAAAAAAAAAATCAATGGGGAGAAATGGAGCTGGCAAAATTGAGGCCATTACAACAAATTTATTGACGGACTTTTTGTAACCTTTCTGACGGGCTTTTGCAATTCTTTAATATTTCTGTGTAGAACCTTTAATAAATTTAAGGTAGCGCACGCATTTGGATAGCTATAGACACACATTTTTGTGGTTGTGATACCTCAGTTAAACATCTCCAATGCTAATATGTAATAGTAAGCTTAGAGTTCAGTAAAGTAAAAATATAATATGTATTGTTATAATCCTAGGGTGCTCCAGAAAACTCCGTTTGCTGAGGAGTATATAATATATTTATATATATTTATTAACTGACATGTCAGTGATGATTGCCAGGCGACACAGTAATATTTTCAGACAGTATTATAATTATATGTTTTTTTAATGATTTTTATACAGGTGGTACAAATAATGTAGTTTAAAGTAAACCACACTGTAAAATTGTTAGTATATTATTATGTCCAATCTCTAATAATAAAGGCAAATTTGTATGATTTTTCTATTGTTCTTTAACATTTCTTTTGTGAAAGCTTAAAATTTAAATCATTGTTGGTATACCCACAGTCCTTGGTCCTTTTGACGTTCAATAATTGTGTGTGTGGTCTTTTGTGATTATTTAAGAAAAATCAATTTTAGATTTTTCTCAACTTATTATACCTACTTATTTTAGCTTTATTTATATTTTCTGACTCTAGTATTTCTTTTTTTTTGACAAAAGCTGTGAATACAAGGCTGCATTGGGATAGGGACAGTTCTTATGGTCTATCTTGACCCACCGCAGAAGGTTGATGTTGATACCGACTTGGTTCAAGATGTCGAACACAGAGTAGGGGATCTGCAGGTTTGGCTTGGACGGGATGTAGGTTGTGTACACCCGAATGTCGGGATCCTCTGAAATGGGCAATCATGCAATGATGGTATTTGAGGAGGATTGTAATAATAAATTGGTTGTTTGAGTAACAAGCAGTGGCGGCCTAGCAACAATCCTAGAGTAAAAAGATAAACTATGTAAAGTATTTATTTAGAGAAGTAGATAATAAAGTGGAGCCTTTCTACTGTACTACACAATTATTTTTTTTAACCATAATCACAAATAATTCATTTTTTACTTTTAACTTTTTAATAATAATATTAATAATACCATGTCCAATTTCCATGAGATAGACATTAATATTCTTCATATAAAGGACGCCCAGATCCAATGTCAAGGCTTCTGCCATAACCTCATATTGATAGCATTGTTAAGATGTTGACCAAAGAGGTACTTACTTGATGCGCAATCATAGAACACAACTTCAGTTGAAGTCCACGACAGAACTTTTAGGGGTCCAGAATATGCATCGACTGAAAAATAAGGAAAATGGACAAGTTTTATTATTTTTTTTCTTTCTTTCAATTTCAAATCTGTATTAAGTTAGTCACGAGCTATACATATATTAGAAGGAGGATGATTGAGGTGGGTGTGAGGATGCTTGAGGTGGGTATGAGGGTGCTTGAGGTGGGTGTGAGGATGCTTGAGGTGGGTGTGGGTCAGAGCAAGAGTGTGTAGCTAGCGGCTAGTTCATGATGTGTTAGAGGAGCGAACAGAAGATGAAGGACATGGCTTGTGTTGCTAGGATATGTACGTGGGATAGACACGATCTATCATTTCTGTGGACGTATTCATGACAGATTAAATAAATATTACTTCCGAGAAATTTCTAATATTAGAAATCGGAAGTATTGTGTTTTTTGTTTACTTAATAACGGTTTGTACAATGGACACAAAATCGCCCAAATATGCTAAAGATTATGCTAGGAAAAGTGCCAAAATGAAGCAAGCTATATTGTTTGCAGTTTAGAGTTTTACTTACAGTTCGTGGCGTTCGGCTTGTTTGCATACAGGGTGGTGTACGGATTAGCATACGAGTCAGGCGAATGACGCTTTTTGTAAGCATCTGAAACAAATTATAGAATTTAAAACACTCAGACACAAGTATATTTTGTTTCTATTTATTTTAAATTTAGCTTTACCACAAAAAAACGAAATGTTCCGATTCTGAGTACAAATGAAACACAATTCGTCCAATATCTAATACTAAATACTAGATATTCTTGGAAGTAAATCATGTGAGGATGAACAACAGAATGGCAAATGTAACCGACCTGAAGTATGGCTGCATGGCTTGGGAAGAAAAAACTACCGACCTAAAGTATGGCTGTATGGCTTAAAAGAAAAAACTACCGACCTGAAAGTTTGACTTGCAAACTCTGGTGTTGAAGGAGTTTAATGCAGGTGATTCACTTATTTACCGCAGGTGTAACTGTACCTCGCGATATACGGGTTGACGCTCCCTGTTTTAGAGTAACTTGCCCACCTATGTACATTGTACAATATGTACATATAAGCAAATAAATATGGATATCTCTCTCACCTTGGGACGGGATCCCGAACTGATAGTCCTTGTCGTAATGGCACTTCAGATGAAAATCACCGGAATTCGTCCAATTCCTCTTGAAGTGATACAGATCGGCTACATGCAGTCTGAAATTTTTAGATTTTCGATTATTCAGAGTGGAGTACAAGTTTTTCTTTTTGTGTCAACTTTTTTTTCAAATAATGAAAACCCTATTTTTTCATATCCACCAGGCGCACGAACTCCAAGCAATGGAGAGAGAGAAAAAAAAACGAGAAAATGGAAATTTTCGTTTTTGCTTTGGTTTTGCAGGCTTTGCTTTGAAGGCTTTTTCAGCAAAAGGCTTTGCTTTCAATCAGAGTTGGTTATCGAGTCTCCAATGTCCTAAAATTCATTTTAAAATTTTAATTTGGCATTTCGGTAGATTATAATCTTTTTTCAATAATAATTATTGATGAGAAAAGTGTTGATGGATTCGTTTAAAGAAAGAAAGAAATCTTAGTGCCACCCTGTATATTATTAACAAGCTTATTCTTATAGAACTATCGCACTTTTGTGAAAGAACCATTCTATTAAATTTATGTTTATTTTCTATCAACTTATATTTAGGTAACTTACCTCTTGTTGACGGAAAAGGTGACTCCCTCCTGTAATTCCACATCGGTTTTATCGTAGCCGACTACGTCATACCCAATACAAGAGCACTCCGTTATTTTCTCTGAAAGTTGAAGTGTAGGTACGAGTATGTGTGTAAAAATTTAAAGTCATACCCAAAACAATCACTCCAATATTTTGCTAGGAAGTTGAATTGATTTTTTCTTTTCTTTATTAATTGGACGGTAAAGTGGGATTTGTTTGATTTTATAGCCACATCCAGTGAAAAATTACCTACTTCTAAAATTTGAAGTGTTGTTTATTTCTTCTTGTTGGTTGAAGTGGAGCTTGTCTGATGGTAATCCAGGCACCGTAAAATAATCGAATTGTCTCAACCTAATTTTTGAAGTTTTGCCCTACTAGTTATACTTTTGGTGTAGAACCACCCTCAGTTACCTCAATGTATAAGGCTGTCGCCTTATACATTGTCTCGTAACCTGGAGGTAAGTAGTTTTATTATTATTATTATGTATTATAAAACACTTTATTATATATAAATGGGCATTATTACAATACAAATTAATAAATATTTTAACAATGAAAAAAATGGAAACAATATACAGTAGAAATCGGTTATAACGACACCGGTTATAACGAATAATCGGCTATAACGAACAAAATCTTTGGTCCCTTGGAGTCTTATGGAAAATTAACATATGTATCGATTATAACGAACATCGGCTATAATGAACAAATCGGCTATAGCGAACAAATTTTGAAGTCCCCAGACCAACTTCCTATCGGTTATAACAAACATTTTTTTTTTTTTTTTTTTTTTGCTATGAAGAATAAAATAGAAAACATGTTTTATCCTGCACAAACTTGTCGATTGCTTTTTACTAGGTCCTGAAAATCTTTTACATAATTTTTTTTCATTTCTTGTTTTATTTTAGTGTTTCGTGAATCGTGAATTGCATAATTTGTGTTTTATTTAGTAAAAGTTTTGTTTTTAAAAAAATTCTATTAGAAAATCTTTTACGATTGAAGAAAAATTTGCTATAATATGCCGATTTGACGGTGGCGAAAAATGTGCCGATTTGGCTAGGGAGTTCGAGATTCCGAGATCAACCCTCGCAGGGTTTTTAAAATGTAGAGACAAAATAATTAACCAATTTGATAAGTGTGAATCAGTAAAAAAAATTAGAAATACTGGTCTTGATGATTTGGATGACGCACTTTTACTGTGGTTTAAACAGCAGAGAGCCAATAATATTCCTATTAATGGTCCAATACTTCAACAATAATAATATGTATGTATGTAATAATATTGTACCTTTTATACCCTATATAGATAAAAGTACATATGTACCTACATATGTACATATTATCTCTTATAACAAACATTGTTCTTTATAGACAATAAATATCGCTTATAGCGAACTTGTTCGCTATAAGCGATATATCGGTTATAGTGACAATCGGCTATAACGAACAATTTTCTCCGGTCCCTTGAAGTTCGTTATAACCGATTTCTACTGTACATACATAATTATACAATGAAAATGAAAAAGAATAGAAAATATATAAAAACATAATGTCCTAACTAAAGGGCGGGGTTATTGCCTATGGCAATCTCTTCCACTCAACTTTTTTGAGTTATTGGTTTGAGCATCAAGTTCAGAAAATGTTTAGAGAGGCTTGTTTGAGTTATTGTGATTAACACAAAAAATAAATATGATGAATTTTATTTTCTTTTTATACCTTACAAGACGATATTTTGTTAAGTTACAATGGCAAATACTTACTCCCCCTACACAAGGTGTTGCTGAGGAAGGACTTCTTTGCTGATCCTTGGACTGTGCTCCAAGCGTAGTACAATCTGGTGCCCGGGGCGATCTGTGAAAAATAATCAAGTCACTCAAATTAATAGGGTACACAATCTGGTGCCCGCAGCTATCTGTGAAAAATAATCAAGTCACTCAAATTAATAGGGTACACAATCTGGTGCCCGCAGCTATCTGTGAAAAATAATCAAGTCACTCAAATTAATAGGGTACACAATCTGGTGCCCGCAGCTATCTGTGAAAAATAATCAAGTCACTCAAATTAATAGGGTACACAATCTGGTGCCCGCAGCTATCTGTGAAAAATAATCAAGTCACTCAAATTAATAGGGTACACAATCTGGTGCCCGCAGCTATCTGTGAAAAATAATCAAGTCACTCAAATTAATAGGGTACACAATCTGGTGCCCGCAGCTATCTGTGAAAAATAATCAAGTCACTCATATTAATAGGGTACATATATGACTCATTAAGTGCACGATTAAATTTCTCCAAGGATGCAACTCGGGGTTAGGGTTTCCAGAACAGAACCTGCGAGTATCTTACCCTGAAGCTTGATATACCGGGCGGCTTGACGGGGCACTCTGGTTTGTTGTACTTCTGAGGAGAGTCTCCTAACCCGACATGAAGAGTTGCCACCAGGACGCCAATAACTGCGAGTAGGTGTCCCATGTTGAGATGAAGCAGACGACTGACTTCTACCGCAGGAGATCTGCCCTATTTATCATGTCGCATATTGGTTCATGGTTATCTACCTAAGTATCGTTTATGTTCTTAAAGAATCATTTAATAGGTTCGTGAATGAGTGATACCACCAAAAACACATTGATAAAATAAAGACTAAGGGCGGAATTAATAGACAACATCAATAACTTAAGTCGTTGGTAAGTGTCGGTTTTCCCTATCTTACACAGTACGCAATCCGTGACTTAGCGCCACATAGGTATTACAAAAACGTCTATTAATTCCGCCCTTAGTGCCTTTAAAATTAGTTGGTTTGAAAATCACACGACTTTGTATTACAGTCGAAGAGTTTTTGGTGGTCTTAGCATAAAATTCCAAGTGAATTGAAAATTTGTTTATGAAACAAATACTTAAATCACACGTAGATACAATATCAGTTTAAAACTGATTTACTTCCAAAGTTTTTTTTTATTCATACAGGGTGTCCCATTATATACAAGACATTCAAATATCTCGAGAACTAATGAAGATAGAAAACTCGTATTTTCGGAGGTTCCTAACTTTTTCGGGGAGATCTTAGGATGACTTTAACAAGTGTTATGCATCAAGGTTATTTCAAGGTCAACTCCAGAATTTTAAATGGATGAACCTAAATTTTATTTCATTTTATGATTCTCCATGAAATTTCAAACTTAATACTTTTTACATCATCGCAACTTCAGTTTTTTGATTTAAAGTTTTTTTATCACCATGTCGATTTTTATTTTCTTTTTCGTATTCAGACTTTTAATTGATACGTCACAGTTGAAAAAAACTACTTCACAATTTTGGTGGGAAATCTCCTATCAGAAAGGTTAAAAGAACCACCGAAAACATGAGTTTTCTATTTTCATTAGTTCTCGAGATATTTGAATGTCTCGTATATAATGGACACCCTGTATATCAGTTACTTTCACGAAATTATGCTCATATTTAATGTGTCGTATATGGGACTCGAACCAGTGACTCCAGGTCACGAGTCCGCCACCTCATAGATCGAGAATTGTAAGAATTTTAATTCCTAATATATTTTACATCATCACTGTATAGTGCACGACTTGAAATAATGATTATGTATTAATTTCGTGACCAATGTCGAGGGATCTTCTGTTAAAAAAAAAGAAGTTGTTGTCATTTCTATATTAAGAGGGGACAAGGCCATATCACGCGAAGTAAATAAAAATAAGTTGTTCTCATTGGTAGGTAATAAGTAATAACCCAAAATGTTATAGTCGGTTTTCAGTACCAAAACACGTTTTAGGGCGTCCAGAGGATAAATATACACAGTTTCAGCCAATTTGGAGGTCGGCCGTTTAATTTACTAAAAAAATTGCAGTTCTGTCATAAATGAAAGTAATAAATTCGGTTGAAAGATTTTGATGCACGGGTTCTCGTAGGATCACCGAAGTTAAGCAACGTCTAGCGAGGTGAAGACTTCGTGATGAATGAAGCATGAACCCAGGCTGGGTAAAGTTAATGTACGTAGCAGGTTTGTGAGTTTCCTGCGAATGGAGGGTAACTGCCCCGTTGTGATACGACCATGCAGTTGAAAGTGATGTTAAACCCAAATTAAAAAAAAAAATATGAAAGTGCTTTGTAAAATGAGGCCCTGGTATTCAATGTGCCGAGTTGCCGACGATATTGCCTGAGTTTCCACCTGTAGTTAGTGCGTCCGTTTTTAAATGGTGTACAAATAAGTCTGGCTGGGGGACTATAAACAGGAAGTAGACCAGCATTGGCTTGGTTCTGGGGGCCCTTGTCAATTATTAGCCTCCATGTAAAGACAGTGGTAGAAGTGCTGAGTCATTCCTCCACTGTCTGGCCATCATCGTTCACGATGACGCCACCCTATGATGATACAAAGAAACCAACGCTGGCAAAAAAGAGAAAGATTTTGGATCTAGAAAGAACTGAAAACCCAACACGAGGCATGGTTTCTTCTATCTTTCTTCTTCTTCTATCTTTGCACTCGTTAAATTCACATTGGAACAATGAGTTTCCAAGTAGCGCGTGCTGTTATCATGTCAGTGATAAGAAGCTTCGTCTCAACGCTCACCGGTCAGGCTAACGCAAAGCTTTTGCTTCTATGTTCTCGAGCTATCGAAATTGCTGACACTGTATTTTCCTTTTCGTTTCATCCTCTCGTGAATTTTATCTTTCTACATGAGGTGATGGTACCAAATAAATGACCAATGCTTACAAAAAGGGTTTTATATTTTAAAGCTCTAACGAATAGGGCCAATGTTTAGTTCGTGGAGATGGGACGTTGAATGCAGCATTTCTCATCCTATTATCACTGAAGTTAAGCAACATTCAGTTTATTGAGGACGTGGATTGGTGACCGTTCTGGTTGGTCATCTGTAGTAAAAATTATGTAGTAAAAAAAAGAAGATTTTAACATGATTTTTTTTTCTTTGTAACCATGAAATAGCAGCTACTCTATAAACGCTTGTGGTATGTGATGTAGCTTTCCAATTCCGTATTATAACGGTATGCTTCCCTCTAACGGGCATGTAGCGAAAGTTTACTTCCCAATTAGGTTCTGGGTCAACCACAAGCGTACCGGAAGGTGTCCCTTACACAACTGAAACAAAATCATGCTTACAGTTTTTTGTCGGCTCTGGGCTTGGAAGTGTTTGAACCCGGAGCCTTCTGAATGGTGTAATCATCTTACCACTGAACTAATCGAGCGCTCTGGTTTGGAATCCGTCCATGCCAAAAACCAGTTGGGATTCAATGGCTGCAATTCTGACATATAGTTTGATTTGTACAAGAGTCTTTAGCTCTTGCATGTTGCTATGGTGTAGCTTTGAATTTGGAATTTTCTAATACATGCTGTTGGAATAAAATATTGGTGAATTTTATTTATTTCTTTATTCAACATATTATCCTATCTTTTTAAACTGGTGACTTATTAATTTCAAGTGGGGGCAGATTAAAAGTAGCAATAATTCTGCCACCCTTCTTGATATAAAAATTGTAAATTTTTGAATACTCACTCCATGTACCCATGTATATGAGAAATAATTTGATATTTTTAAGATTAGTGATCACTATAAATTTAGAAAACCATTGATTTCAGCGGATATTTTTAATTGAACTTGTGTTTTATTTACATCTATATCGCAAGTCCTATGTTGAGTACTTCTGCCCTATACCCGATAATCATGGCTGACATTTCTGAGGAGATATCAGTTTGTTTTTTCCCCATGAGGAAGATTCGATCATCTTAATAATTTCTTTTTTCCAAGGAGCTTCGTATTTTCTAAAATTCTTTGCAATAGACTTACATAAAGTTAACTGTGTCAAATACGAGTGTGTGTGTTTCTGGGACTTGAGAACTTGTTTTAAGGCATGAAACTTGCATATCTGTGAAGCATTTCGCGTATTTTTTGCGAAATACTTCACAGATATGCGAAATACTTACTTTATAATTTGGGACCAAATTATAAAGTAAGATATTATAACGAGGATTAGGGAACACCGTCCTTATATTGTGTGGTGCACTGTGATTGGTGCGAAAGTCCACCCAGGGCTGTCCACCAGACACAGGGAACCATACATATCCGGCATAAAGAACGGTCTTTTTTTATCCCCGTTGAACTGTTGTTCTAGAACTTGGCCCTTAGAGCCCTAAGCAATAGCAAGAGTCTCATTAGAACATTGTTTGCTGTGATGGCGGTGGTATTGGTGGTGCAGACAACCTGTCTTGTGATGTGTCTGCTAGTGCTCTCTGTCCGAGGTCATTATGTTCAGCATAATCACCACCACCACCCTCACCCCCACCTCCACCATCTGATCACGAACAAGGAGCTGTACCTGAACCAATCCTCTTGGGTCCCAGGTAAGTTACTGCGAAGTTAAATAACTTTACGAAATTCTTTTGTAGGTATTGAAATTGATTTTTATATTCCTTATCCTAAAATAAGGCAATTATTGTATTGACCTACCCAGTTTCTCACATCCTGGACGAATCATAGCTGCAGGACACCAAAAAAATTGTTTTCGGCCATATAGGTCCGTGCGTCTGTCCATCCGTCCGTGTGTTCGTGTGTGAACACGATATATCGAGAACGGTCAGAGCTAGAGACTTGAAATTCTGTATGGAAATTGATTTTAGATACCACACGAAGCCCAAAACTTTTGGTTGAAATCGGCCGCAGGGCCGCAAAAATTGTCCACAAGAGCCGTTCTTTTGGATTGGTTAAAGATAAGAGAAAATAAATAATAAAAATTTCTTAGAATAAAAAATTAGAGTTTACTCCCCATTTTTTTTGATATCTTGAACTTTTTGGAACCCGGCCCCAATTTACTGGTATTTTTGAGGGTACCACTTGGACTAACTTTTTATTATTCATCTTTAGGCGCGGCCGGGGGAAAATGTTTTGTGGGTGCAACCATATAAACTGGACGAAAATTGAATTTATTGAATCGCTCTTTCAGTGTCTAAAGATTTTGATTTTGATCCCCACCTTCAGCACAATATTTTTATCTTTTGAAGGTGGGTATACCCTTATTGGTTGAAGTTGTTTTTGTGAAATATAAATACATAGAAACTAAATAAAAAAATCATATTATTACTCTAGAAATTTTGATGATTTTCATTGTGTACGAGATACCTAGGTCTTGAGAGAATCCTCTCTTCTTATTTTTCGTCTGGGGTGCTGCAGTTCCGCAGCTCCTTAGCACCGGCCGCGCCTGTTCATCTTAGGTGAATGTTGTGACATATCAAATCCAATGATTTTGAGGTGGATTTATACGTATTTGACATTGATTTTCATCCAACTGTTACCGTTGAGTCACCAGTGGCGGAATTTGAATTATTTTCGAGTATTAAGGAATCTCGTGTGGTGTCCCAGTTTAATTTATTTTTTACTTTATGTAATTAATTGTTTTATTTAGTATGTCCTTTATAGTCCTTTGACATGTACATAATATATGTCCTTTAGTGAGGACATATATATTATGTATATATTCATTTATTTTTTCTTTATTATTTTCTTCTATTATATTGTATTTTAATTTGTAATTATTTGTGTTGTATATAATATGTCCTATTAATAAAGTGTAAATAAATAAAAAATAAATATTGTGACTATGATCTTTGTTATCATTTTTGTTCTAATCTGTCTGAACTATTATAGAGCGGGGCTTGTATGCATCACAAAAGAAGAGGAGACCTTTAATTATGATGGGGGGGGATACGTTATCACAAAACCTGCTCAGACATTAGATATTATGAACGTTTCTCAGAGATTACCTTTAGTTGTGAGCATTCATTTATTAACAAATAGGAATCACGTCGTAGCAAGAGCTTTATTTTTTACAAAAAGTTGTACAAATTATAGAACAAACCATTAGGGATTAAGGTGTAACAATATAGAATATTAGGGTGTATAGAAGAGTGAACATTAGTACTTAGTTTAGTAGATAACACCCCACGCGGTAGCAGTTGTGGGTGATTGAGTGGACACCTTTTGGCCTTTGCCTCCATCCTCATAGTGACTAGTAGCAATATGAAGAGTCCTGTAGGTTGTATTCTGAGTGTAACTTTGTCCATTTGGGCTTTCGTCGGAATTTGTGACGACGTCGAAGGCTATTCTGACGATGCATTAGTGGACTGGATGAGGTTGGCGAACGATTCATCGCGCGACTATGCTAGCTTATTTCTGGATGACGAGAACATCACAGAGTTCATCTTTCCGTCCTCAGGTACGTACAGGCCTCTTCTCTATATTTATGTACTCTCCTAAGTGTACAGTGTGAAAAGTTGTTATACTTGTGACAATTAAATATTTCCCATACTGGAGACTTGAACCATTGACCTTCTGGTCACGAGTCCGCCGTCTTATTATCGGTCGGAAGTCGGTTTAGTATTGTTTTTAGTGCCCAAAATATCACGTTTCAAGTTTCCCAGAACCTAAATTTAATGTTACAGATAACTCTGTGAAAAGATGGCTAAACATGGTAACCCGCATTTTTTTCGAAATTGAGTTATTAACAGATTCCTAATGTACTCGACGAGCTCTATCTACTGGTAGCATCAGAATTTCGCTACGATGTATAGTTTCTTGGATAATAATTTTGAAAAAAACGTGATAAGTGACATTTTCGAAAGTTCAAAAGGTGGTAAAGCATGTTCAAGTATCTTAACAAGAAAAAATCTTTTACTTTTCAACAAATTCTATCTTTCATAAGATGGATAAACTTGATCAAGTCCAGTGTCATATTTTGTGGTCTGACGAAATCGTATTATTGCAGTATAATGAACTGGGCAAAATATGATAAAGGACGTTATCAGAATTTGGTATCGCACAAAAATTTTACTTTCTCAAGAATTACAAGATGGCAGAATAGGAAAATCATTTATCAAGTTCTACCATCTTTTGTACTTGCTACATTTGTAAACTTTGAAAGCGGCATATGATGATAAATGCTCTAGACATGCTTTGGCGCCATCCGTACAACATGATGAGGTGCCGATTTTCATCGCTCGTCATTATTATACTAAATTAAATTGGTACTTGTAATGCCGCCACTGGTCGCTACTCCTATCAAAGTAGCTCCTCATTTGTCCTCACGAGGTATGAGTCAACCCCGACAACTAAAGTACGTTTAACATAAATTGCCCTCATAAAAACGACTCTTTCACTCATTGTACACGATGGCAAAATAAGACATGTAATTATCCTTGTTTGTCTAGTTTGTAATGACTGCTTTCATTTGATATGAAAGATGGCAGAAAAAGCAAGGAACTTATCATAATTTACACTTTCGAAAACGTCTTTTTCACTGTAAGATGTGAAAACATTCACATCTTACAGATGTGAATGTTTTCACATCTGTAAGATGGCAAAACATGTTAGCAGGAAGAAAAAGTTAAATATTTTGATTCCTACTCAATATTTTTTTAAAATAGATCTATCACTATAAAGCTCGAGAACATTCTGCCTTATGTTCCAAAAATGAAGCTTAAAAGTTTTAATACTAAAAATATAAAATTATTTTTGTAAAAAAAAAAAACCAAAAAACACCGTCCTGAAAAATTTGAAAATTGCGGGTTACCATGTTTAGCCATCTTTTCACAGAACTAATCCTTGTGTATGTGTGTGTCTGACTACCTTGCTGTCTCTCTGTGAACAAGATATCTCATAAAGAGTTGTATACACTAGGATTAGAGTGACTAGAGACTTCTTGACATTTGGAGTGTAATCTTCGTATAGAGAGACGATGCGACACGAAACTTTTCGTTAAAATCTAGATTTCGAACGCTCTTTGTGACATTTTGCGGTTCTGTTTGAAACCCTGAGACACAACTTTTGAGATAGAAGTAATTCAGTAGTCAAGTAGTCCCCGTGGCCGAGTAAGTTAGCGCACCATTAGGCATTGCACGCAGGTCACCTGGGTTCGATACCAAGGGGGGCAGGAATTTTTCCACTCTGTACTTGGATGTTCGGGTTCCACTCATGGCTTGTGAGGAAAAATGAGTAATAGCTTGGATGGGAGTGGCGACGAGTGACGGAATTATTAGCAAAACAAGATATTGTACATCCATATGTACATTAAATTATAAAATGTCTTATGATTTGTATATATACTATAGTTTGTAAATAAAACTTGATTGAATCTGTTTAGTAATAATTTGGTACTTCACTGCATCTATTCTGTGAAAATAATACAATTGAGTGACAGATTGTACTTTGACCGGGATATTTCTAAGAAATAGAAAGGCAAATTCTTATCAACAGGTAGGTACCTATTACGTAGAAACTATTCTACCATATGATAAGATTCCATGAATTTTCTGACAAGGCCAACTTTGTTTTCGTCTGTTTCGTGTGATCTTTCAAGTTTTGGGTTTCAACACTCCTGACTCCTATATATTACCGTTTCTTTTACCAAAAGGTAATAGAATCCTTTCCATTACCTTTTGAAAATGGGATTGAATAAGGTTCATATAGGTATACAAGTATACATACTCGTATTTGTGTCCTAATCGTGATGTCATCACAATTATTCATACTCGCCTTACTTATTGTTTGCCATTCTTGATCTACTGTTTTTTATACAATTTTTTAAAACGGAATTTTCTTCTCAGAATTTTGCAATTTAAAATTTGAATCATAAGAAAACGACGTTCAAAAGTAATGGAAGTATTTCCAGTGCCTCGACAAATATAACTTTTTATTGCGTCATGAACACTTACAAGTTCATCTAGCCCTTGTTTTTTTTTTATACTTACATAATGAAATATGAAAGCCACCCAATATTTTAATTGTTCACATTATAACATTAAATTGAAAAACAATAATTATTGTTATCTATTAGGAGAACAAATAACATGAATTTCCCATTGCCTTTGTTAACAATATTACCTACGCTTATCCTTATGATTATGCAAATATGCAGTTAGTACAGTGAATAGAGAGCAAAATACAATCAATCTGATCATCTGTGCATTTCGGAAAAGGAATCTCATTATTTTTAACCGAACATAGTGAGGGAGCGAAGCGACCAAAATTTTGTAGAGTCGTTGAGAAAATATATTTGAGTATTGTGGTAAAATTTGGTGATCGTGAAAGCTAAGGGGTCCACACTATGGGAAAAAATGGAAAAAAAGGCCAAAAAAGGGCTGGTTGATATTTTTTAATTAAAACTTATCGAGTGGGGTATTGAATGAAAGGTCTCGATGTCCTCATGCTAGATTAAATATTTATAATGCGATAGTTGAAGTTGTGCGAGGTTTACAGTTCACAGAATCACTAGTGTACTCATTCTTAGTTATATCAAGAGGAGTCTTTTATCTTGGTTTCAGGACCGCTAAATTTGTGGGGCTCCACCATCTTGAAATCATAGGACAGAATGATTATTCTTTTTTAATTTGATTTCTATTAACTTTAAGTTTTAGATTTCACAGCGTGATATTAACATTTTTTTTATATTTTTAAATGAAAAGGTTCCTTTAAGTCTAATACAAAAAGTAATATCTATTAGACGAACCTAATTATTGTAAAATTAACTATATTCGTGTTAAGAAACATGTTGCAACTCGTAACTTTGTAATGAACACATAAAAATGGATTTTATAAATGAAATATTAGTTTTCAATAAAATACCCTTAGAAAATAGTTAATAGAAATTGAGTCATTACAGAAAAACAATTAAAAAATAACTCTCAAACGGTCTGATGAGGCCAAGATACTGATTGGTGAAGGAAGTGGGGCTGCGATTAGTTGAGTGTACTGGTGAAAGAAAGGCTGCTGCATTCCTTGGTCAAAGAATTTCACTCGCCATTCAGCGAGGAAATTCTGCAACAGTGATGGGCACTGTGCCAGGATCCTCAAAGACAAAGGAAATATTTATTTTTTTATCTTGGAAAATGGTAATAAAATTTGAATTCACTTTAATTTACAATGAAACTCACAGATATGAAGTTCTGGAGTTTAGCGAGTCTTCGCTCCTCTCAATGTATACGAGTATATGTATAATTTACCTGTATGTACTAGTACCTACCTAACAAATCCTTTCCCCCGAAATACACAGATAATTCCCTATTTCCTGAACTAAGTGTAGAAGATGTGATAATGTATAATCTTATTTACTTGTAAGCTCAGTTCATCCTAAGTATACAGATTAGAGTGCGTGATTTCAATATCATGTTCAAAGTATATAGAAGGAAAGAAATGTTCGTTTGCTATCTCAACGTCTCTATTAAGCTGACTGAGGGATTCGTTGACCCGGCAAAGGTTATGATGAGTGGGGCTGCCTCTAGGAGTTTTAACATCAGTTGCATTCCGACGGTCTCTTGAGTGTTTTTCTTTCAAGTGCATCTAACATGTTGTGTCGCAACGCATTTTATTTTTTCGCTGTCGGCTTGATGTCTCTTTGCATCCCCTGCCCTTGCTCCCCCAGTAAGGCCACTCGCTCTGTTCTGGACGGCCGATTCATGTTCGATACTTTCGACTATGAGGACCTCTATTTTTCAGGTAGAGAATTTTTACTATAGTAAAAAATATTTTTTTCTTCTCGATAAAATTCAAAATACACTTTCCTTATCATATACATACACATTTAATAAGGAAAGTTTTGTAGGTATTTGTCGAATATTTGACTTACCAGTTTTTCACATTTCTGGACAAATCATAGCCTCAGGATAAGAAAAAATTGTTCGTAATATATGAACACGATATCTCGAGAACGGTAAGAGCTAGATTTGGTATGGAAGTTGACCCTGCGGCCACACTCTGCGACCGCAGGGTCACAAAAAGCGGCAGCAACAGGTGTTTCTTTGGATTGGTTAAAGATACAAAAAAGTCAGAGAACAACATTTTTATATAATTAAGAAAAATTGGGGTTTTGTACTCCGCTCATTTTTACTTTCCTTATCCTATAATAAGGAAAGTATTGTATTCGTCGAAAATTTGACCTACCCAGGTTTTCACATTTCTGGACGAATCATAGCCTCAGGATACCAAAAAAGTTGTTTTCAGCCATTGGTCCGTGCGTCTGTCTGTCTGTCTGTGTGTGAACAGGATATCTCGAGAACGGTAAGAGATAGAGACTTGAAATTTAGTATGGAAATTAATTTTATACACCAGACGAACCACGAAACTTTTGGTTGAAATCGGCCGCATTCCACGGCCGCAGGGCCGCAAATATTAGCCGCAAGCGCCGCTTCTTTGAATTGGTTAAAGATACAAAAAAAGTTGTAGAACAACATTTTCTTAGAATGCAAAAATAATAGGGGTCTATTCTGATCATTTTCTTGATATCTTGAACTTTTTGGACCTCGGCTCCAATTTACCGGTATTTTGGAGGGACCCGCTTAGACTAACTTTTTTATTATTCATCCTAGTTGGGGGTTGTGACATATCAAATTCAATGATTTTGAAGTGCTGATTAGGAATTCGGCATTTATTTTTAGTTATCTGTTACTGTTGAGTCACCAGTGGCGGAATTCGAGTCCTTTTTGAGGGATAAGGAAAGTCGTGTGATGTTAACACCAGATTTTTTTTACTTTCCTTATCTTATAGTAAGGAAAGTATTGTATTTTGATATTTATTTATTACAAACATTGAACGGGAGGACCCTTTGCTAAGTATTAGCCTAACTAAGCTAATACAAGAATGGACCCTAAACCTATCGAACACTATCTATGACCTAACAAACCTACTAAAGCTGATGAAAAAATTGCACTAACAAACTATCAAGTTTCTTGAATTTTTTGGAACCTGGCCCCAATTAACCCGTGTTTTGGGGAACTTTTATTATTAATCTCAGATAAGGGTTCTGACTTGTCAAATTCAATGATTTTGAGGTTTTGATTACGAATTAGACATCATATTTTAGTTAACTGTTACTGTTGACGCACCAAAGGCGGAATGAGACTTCTCTTCGAGTGATTAGGAATGTCGTATGGTGTCACGATTTTTTACTTTCCTTATCCTATAATAAGGAAAGTATTGTATTCGTCGAAAATTTGACCTACCCAGTTTTTCACATTTCTGGACGAATTATAGCCTCAGGATACCAAAAAAGTGGTTTTCAGCCATTGGTCCGTGCGTCTGTTTGTCTGTCTGTCTGTCTGTGTGTGTGTGAACAGGATATCTCGAGAACGGTAAGAGCTAGAGACTTGAAATTTGGTATGCTAATTATTTTTATACACCAGACGAATCACGAAACTTTTGGTTGCAATCGGCCGCAGACTGCGGCCGCAGGACCGCAAATATTGGCCGCAAGCGCCGCTTCTTTGAATTGGTAAAAGATACAAAAAAAGTTAGAGAACAACTATGTCTTAGATTAAAAAAATAATAGGGGTCTATTCTAATATTTTTTTTGATATCTTGAACTTTTTGGACGTCGGCCCCAATTTACCGGTATTTTGGGGGGGACCCGCTTTGATTAACTTTTTTATTATTTATCGTAGATGGGGGTTGTGACATATCAAATTCAATGATTTTGAAGTGCTGATTAGGAATTCGGCATTTATTTTTAGTTATCTGTTACTGTTGAGTCACCAGTGGCGGAATTCGAGTCCTTTTTGAGGGATAAGGAAAGTCGTGTGATGTTAACACCAGATTTTTTTTACTTTCCTTATCTTATAGTAAGGAAAGTATTGTATTTTGATATTTATTTATTACAAACATTGAACGGGAGGACCCTTTGCTAAGTATTAGCCTAACTAAGCTAATACAAGAATGGACCCTAAACCTATCGAACACTATCTATGACCTAACAAACCTACTAAAGCTGATGAAAAAATTGCACTAACAAACTATCAAGTTTCTTGAATTTTTTGGAACCTGGCCCCAATTAACCCGTGTTTTGGGGAACTTTTATTATTAATCTCAGATAAGGGTTCTGACTTGTCAAATTCAATGATTTTGAGGTTTTGATTACGAATTAGACATCATATTTTAGTTAACTGTTACTGTTGACGCACCAAAGGCGGAATGAGACTTCTCTTCGAGTGATTAGGAATGTCGTATGGTGTCACGATTTTTTACTTTCCTTATCCTATAATAAGGAAAGTATTGTATTCGTCGAAAATTTGACCTACCCAGTTTTTCACATTTCTGGACGAATTATAGCCTCAGGATACCAAAAAGTGGTTTTCAGCCATTGGTCCGTGCGTCTGTTTGTCTGTCTGTCTGTCTGTGTGTGTGTGAACAGGATATCTCGAGAACGGTAAGAGCTAGAGACTTGAAATTTGGTATGCTAATTATTTTTATACACCAGACGAATCACGAAACTTTTGGTTGCAATCGGCCGCAGACTGCGGCCGCAGGACCGCAAATATTGGCCGCAAGCGCCGCTTCTTTGAATTGGTAAAAGATACAAAAAAAGTTAGAGAACAACTATGTCTTAGATTAAAAAAATAATAGGGGTCTATTCTAATAATTTTTTTGATATCTTGAACTTTTTGGACGTCGGCCCCAATTTACCGGTATTTTGGGGGGGACCCGCTTTGATTAACTTTTTTATTATTTATCGTAGATGGGGGTTGTGACATATCAAATTCAATGATTTTGAGGTGCTAATTACGAATTTGATATTGATTTTTAGCTTAATGTTACCTTTGAGTCACCAGTGGCTTTTGGTCCTGTTCCAATTCCTTATAATTATGATAAGGAAAGTCGTGTGATGTTTATTTTCAACTTCAATAGGAATCTCTGTAACAAACAGTACTCCTACCTGACCTTTCTGGTCAATCTTCTCAATAGAGTTAGTTCATCAAACTTAATACAAATCCAATAATTATTATCTAATTTAATTTTGAAAAAAAAACTCTTGCTTACCACGGTTTGTCATCTACAAAAGCTCTAACGAATGCCCTCTAACTTCTGATTGGCTTGGAATTTTGAAGTTTTGTTTTTTTTCCAAGGTTAAAAAAAGGTCCATAGGCAATCCGCTGTTGAGAAATTCAAATGCGATGATAATAAATTAATGTTATCACAACCGGTGGCGAATCTACTCCCTGTTTATAGTCCCCCAGCCAGTCTACTCCCTGTTTATAGTCTCCCAGCCAGAAGAGAAGTTTAGCAGATAAATAATAACATCTATTTAGTAGTATAGTTCGTGCTTTATTTAGACTGTCGCATTTCGGCTTCTCCGGGATTCCCATTACACTAACAGTTTAATCAAGATATGTAGCTGTCGTCGTAAAACTGGCGAAAAAGAAGTCTAATGTGCTAGATTTGCTGGAAAACTAGAGCATTGCCGATTTAACAATGCGACACGTACCATTCTCTAATGCAATTTTCTTTCTCTCCTTCTCCCTCTTCGCACTTTCTTTTCTTTCTTCCTCTTCGTTTTTCATAATATTCTGTAAGAAAAACTTGTTTAGAATATTAATAACATCGATATTTTTTTCTCTTTTCATCGCGTCCTCCTTTGTATTTTTCTTTCCTCTCACTTATCTTCCTTATTATTATGATCTTTTTGTCTGTCCTGAACTCTCTGGATCTCTCCCTCTCTACCCCTCCCTCTCCCTTTTTGCCCTTCCCTCTTATTTTCTAACCAAAAATTGAAGGAAAATAACGAGAGAGAAAAAAGGCTCAACTATCGATAGTGGTCAATAGTCAAATCTGTAGATAGTTTTCCACCATTTGTAGATCCTGTGTGTTCCCAAGTACGCATTCAGGCCATCCGTCTAGTGTGATGTGCTTTTAGCTTAACCAAAAAATTAGTTATAATTTTTTGACTAATATCTCGGAAACGATTTTGTTTGATTCGTTTGCGATTATCTCAATAACGACCAATGTCAATTTTTATAGCTATTTTTGTTTTGACTTAACACACGTTTTTCTTTTCTTATTTTGTATTCCTGAAAATATCAAAATGTACCAATTTTAAGATTTTCAGCATACGTCAACGGTACAATCGTAAATACATACATTGTAATAACACTAATAACTAACAGTTAACACTTTTGAATAAATTAAAAATAATTCCTAAATACATTTAACTTTATTATGTTGTGCATAAAGATTAAGTATTAAAGATATACAATGGTTTCTTCTTTTTTTGGGTTTAACGTCGCTTTCAACTACATGGTCATATCACGACGGGGGTGTTACCCTTCATTCGCAGGAAACTCACAAACCTGCTAGCCACATTAACCTCACCCAGCCTGAGTTAGGTCGGAATTTAGTATCTGAAACTTTCAGGTAAGGCAATATAAATGAATTTTCAACTAAAATTCGTGTTTGTGAACATCGTCGTGGGTAAGTAACTATTAGGTATACAGAAACCACTTTCTGTGGTAATTTATGCCTTAAAAAATCTGGTGTAAACATCACACGACTTTCCTTATCATAATTATAAGGAATTGGAACAGGACCAAAAGCCACTGGTGACTCAAAGGTAACATTTAGCTAAAAATCAATATCAAATTCGTAAACAGCACCTCAAAATCATTGGATTTGATATGTCACAACCCCCATCTACGATAAATAATAAAAAAGTTAATCAAAGCGGATCCCTCCCCAAAATACCGGTAAATTGGGGCCGAGGTCCAAAAAGTTCAAGATATCAAAAAAATTATTAGAATAGACCCCTATTATTTTTTTAATCTAAGACATAACTGTTCTCTAACTTTTTTTGTATCTTTAACCAATTCAAAGAAGCGGCGCTTGCGGCCAATATTTGCGGTCCTGCGGCCGCAGTCTGCGGCCGATTGCAACCAAAAGTTTCGTGGTTCGTCTGGTGTATAAAAATAATTAGCATACCAGATTTCAAGTCTCTAGCTCTTACCGTTCTCGAGATATCCTGTTCACACACACACACACACACAGACAGACAGACAGACAGACGCACGGACCAATGGCTCAAAACCACTTTTTTGGTATCCTTAGGCTATAATTCTTCCAGAAATGTGAAAAACTGGGTAGGTCAAATTTTCGACGAATACAATACTTTCCTTATTATAGATAAGGAAAGTAAAAATTGTACCTATAAGAAGTACAGTATAATGTATACATAAATATAGAAATTATCAAGTTTTTGAAATTTTCTGATGATACTCTAAAGAAAAGCTCAATTCTAATAGAAAATTATGTGTGATATTCAAACAAGTACAGGATGTTCAAAAAGTACTTTTTCTATGTAAATATTTAATAACCTTTGATCAGAAGAACATAAATAAAAAATCAATTGCAAAAGACTGTATATTTTATAGAGATTTTTTTACGTAAGGTTTGAAAAAATAATTCGGGCAAGTAGTCTACTGTAGAACTCATTTCATAATTTGTTCGTTTTAAAATATTTTGCATTTTTTACTGTTGCCTGTGTAATTATTACAATCTCTGCCGGAATATTGTTTTTGAGCTCCTCTGATGTTCGCGGTTCAATGGTGTATGTACAGACTTTCTCCTTCAGTTAGCTAAAGAGGAAGAAGTCAGGAGCTGTTGGAACATTTTCTTAAATTGTCCGGTTTTCACGTTGTGTTGGTTCAGTCATTTACCCAAAATAGTTCATTAATTTTCATCACTGTAAAATTGTGAAGGATTCATTTAAAATCCACCAAGCCTTATAATTAAACCAGAAAATCATTTTTCAATAAATTGATGAATAACTACGATGATTTTTTACATAGTAAATGTACTTTTTGACCACCCTGTATATTCTCTCTGCTTAAATATTTCACGAAAACAGCTCCTCATGAATCTTTCATTTGACACCATTAAGTCAAAACCGCAATATTTTCGCTTTGTTGTCGCGAAAACCTCTCTCTCCCTCTCTCTTTTTTTTTACTAAACGTCTCACAGTTTCTATCTCCGTTATCAACTAATATCAACTCCGTTTCTTCTGTGAATACCATGTTTCAACATCATCTCTTTTGAACTTTTTTCGACTCTCTATTACCTGGAAGGTACGAAAAGTATCACAATCGGTCACTCCTTTTCTGCAACTTACAATGTAGTGATGAAAAGTAAGATAACGGAATAAAAAAATCAATAAACTACTGTGAAAATTTACAAACGACTTTACACACACCACTGGGTGTCTTTTGTTTAATTTGTTCCATGCAGACACCTTTGTGTTTCGCTGACTCACATTTGTTCTCCTATGTTCCACTCACCACTGTGTTTTGTTGACTCAGTTATCTTGTGTTACACAACCACCACTGTGTTTTGTTGACTCAGTTATCTTGTGTTACACAACACAACACTGTGTTTTGTTGACTCAGTTATCTTGTGTTACACAACACACCACTGTGTTTTGTTGACTCAGTTATCTTGTGTTACACAACACACGACTGTGTTTTGCTGACTCAGTTATCTTGTGTTACACAACACACCACACCACTGTATTTTGCTGACTCAGTTATCTTGTGTGACACAACACACCACACCTGTATTTTACTGACTCAGTTATCTTGTGTGACACAACACACTACTGTGTTTTGTTGACTCAGTTATCTTGTGTTACACAACACACCCTTGTATTTTGCTGACTCAGTTATCTTGTGTTACACACCACACCACTGTGTTTTGTTGACTCAGTTATCTTGTGTTACACAACACACCACTGTGTTTTGTTGACTCAGTTATCTTGTGTTATACACCATACTCTACTCTAGACTGCTGATCCACTTTATCCTGTGTTTCACACACCACTGCGTTTTTCTAACTCAGTTATCTTGTGTTACACACCACACTGCAGACTGCTGATCCAATTATCCTGTGTTTCACACACCACTGTGTTTTGCTGACTCACTTTATCCTATGTTTCGCGCTTATCATTAAACATCTTTTTCTCGCTCATTTGCTCTTCTCGTGCTGCTCTATATTTTTACGAGCAGCAAATCTAATTTCATTTTTAATTGCGCAACATTTTTTTGCCGTTCTTTTAATTTCATTAAATTTTTATTATATTATCTTTTCTTGCTTGTGTTTTTGTGCTCTCTCTGTTGAAAATGAGACTTTTCAAACGTATCTTGTGAAATTTCCTTGCAACAACATAATGTAGGATTAATATGTTTCCTTTTTTTTTTGCATAATGTTTCTTTAACATCGAGTTTATTCGAGAAAAACATCTTCTCGAATGAACTTGATGGGGGGTTTTACCCTCAATTTTTAGGAAACTCACAAACCAGGAACCAAGGTCATAGCCACCTTGTAAAGTGATCGGTAATAGCCCACCTTGTAAATTTTGTCTCTTCTGTATCTTTCTCTACACTTTTATAATTATGTGCATACATACTTTGACTGTCGTTTTTAAAGTTTGCCATCTTATTTTCCCGACGGAGCTGGAAATTTTGTGTTTTTGAGTGTGTGTTTGGGTGGATGTGAGTGCAGTATGTATGATTGTGGGTAGTGTGATCGTTGGTGGTGTGTGTATTTGTTTGTGACGCTTTGGCGAAGAGGGTCCTAACCTTGAATGATAAATCTATATGACTGTAAGTTTGTACTATGGAGACACGCAGCCCTTAACCATATTAACAGCTCCAAATAAAATTAAGCTTGAATAAGGTTTGTTTTAGAATCTTTTCGGAAAAAGAAGAATAATATTTATTTTTTAGACAAATATTCATGCTGCCCACCTTATGGTGGGTTGCTAAAAATCACAGCATTTAACAGCCAAATAAAATGAAGCTTGAATAAGGTTTGTTTTAGAATCTTTTCGGAAGAAGAAGAATAATATTTATTTTTTAGACAAATATTCATGCCCACCTTATGATGGGTTGCTAAAAATCACAGCATAACTAAAAGAATGCTTAACTTCACCTCTAACTACAGTACAATTATCAGGTTTTTGTGTGACGTTAAGTTAATGGTTCTGTTCATAAAAAAAATAATAATTTCAATTGTGAATCTTATGACCCCAGTGGATCTGTTGACTATTCCGTTCATTTTTCTCTGTTATTTCAGAGAATCGCACCTGCAACGCTCACGAGTTCCGCTGCAAGACCAACAAGCGCTGTATCCCCACCCACTGGCAGTGTGACGGAGACAAGGATTGTGCTGATGGGAGTGACGAGGACGGAGAGATCTGCAGTAAGTTCTTCTGTCTCTTATTTTTATGAAAATCTTTAAAAAAAAAAAAAAAAAAAAAAAAAAAAAAAAACACTACTTCAGCAATGATGAAGTGAATTCGGGACTTACCGAATTGGTATTGGTAACTTAGGTATGGTGTTCACTGGTCCGCCCCTCTTGAAGGGCACCATTTCTGTCGTGGCGCACCCAGTCCCCGTGCTTCTTACTACTGTCCGGAATTGCGGTGTATTTCTTTGTTGTTGTTGTTGTAGCCAGCTTGGCTACAGCTGCAGGGGTGAGTGATGGTCTCCAGCAAACTTTATTTCAAAGTTGGCTCGTCCTGAACCACATAATATTTCTATGTGCGATCAACCATCATGAGGACTTGGACTTTTCTGTACAAGCCATTAAACCCTTAGGAAACTGCAAGCTAGACTGGCTTGTAAGGGTCGGCTAGTCTGTTCTCTGTTTATAGTCCTCTAGCGAGACACTGGTCTTCTCCCTGTTTAACGTCCCCCAGCCAGACAGTATTTCTTTAGTAAGTTCTGGTACATGTCAGAAATGGTTGCAGCATACGACGACGCCACGGCTTTTCAACAAGTCCTCGAACTTTCAACGTAGAAACTTCAAGTATACATAGTGCATAGAGCATACATATATCAAATTATTTAATGTTATACTATTAATGCTATAGGTACTACACAAAATTGTTTTCTTTTAAAACTTTCTAGCCAGGCACAATTTTTTAAACATTTCAACGTTAAAATTTAAAGTGCAGGAAGAAAATCAGCTGATTGCTAGCTTACTCTCTACACCTACTTTTTTGTAGGCTTTACCTACTTTTTTGAATCACCCTGAGATTGCAAGATATGAAATATTATATTGTTTTGTTTTTTTTCCATTTAACGCCATTTATTTCCACGCGGCTTCAAAGTGTTATAACTTTTGTTGTAGATAATATTTTCAGATAATCTTTGTTTTGTACAAAATAAAACAGATTAAGCATTTACACTCGATACAAGAAAAAAATTGGGAATTTTTTTTGCAACTCATGGAAATAAAAATGTAAACTTTCAAAACACGGGATTTTAGAGGTTTTTAAAACATCCTTAATTTTTGTTGAAATTGAGATCTTTAGGTACCTGTACTTTGAAGAATCGAATGATAATCAAACTTAACTGTTGAAAGTGTTCTAAATTACCTTTAAAACCAGTGTTTTGCAAGTTTGCTTCATGTGTTAAGTGTAAACTCTTAATCTGTTTTCTTTTATACAAAACAAAATAATCTGAAAATGTCATCTACATCAGAAGTTACAACACTTTGTAGCGAGATGGAAATACACAGCGCTAAAGGGAAAAACATCTTGCGTTCCTCTATTTGTGCCCTCCAGTGTACACTGTACAGTGTACATATTAAAAGTTATTTGCGTAATACCAAAATTTTATAATGCATTGTTATCACTTATAATGTACATAGGCAGATAAAAATTTATTTATCATGTAAATATATGTATACATACTCATAACCTTAGGTTACATACTTACTATATGACCCCATCACCCCAGGTCGGTTGATAATATATTATGATAAGGCTAAATGGCCAGGTACCTCATTGTACTCGTACCAACTAATAATTTTAAATTAAGAAAATCAAACTTGAGAGGTACGATTAGGTTCGATTAGTAAGGAAGACTTCTCGCCCATCAGAGGGGATACATTACCACTACGGGATGTGCAAGCTACAACACAGACCACAAGCATATAAAGTAGCTATAACTAGCGTTGATCAGTAAGCAAGTCTTCTCGCCCATCAGAGGGGAGGCATACCTACCACGGGATGTCCAAGCTAAAACACAGACTACAAGCATCTAAAGTAGCCATAACTAGCGTTGATCAGTAAGCAAGTCTTCTCGCCCATCAGAGGGGAGGCATACCCACTACGGGATGTGCAAGCTACAACACAGACTACAAGCATCTAAAGTAGCTATAACTAGCGTTGATCAGTAAGCAAGTCTTCTCGCCCAGCTATAACCCGCCCCAGGCGCCAGTATCGATGGCACGTTGAACACTGCAGTTCTCATTCAGTCAATGAAGTTAAGTAACGTTAGGACTCCAGCGAGGTTAAGACTTGGAAGGGTGACCATCCAAATTTGAACCCCCACATAATACTGGCTAATTCCCGGCCCCACACAGGCTGGGTGAAGTTAATTCGAGTAGCTGGTTTGTTTAACCAGCAAATGTTGAATGAAATTCCCGTCGTGATATGACCTTATAGTTGAAAGCGACGATATAAAAGCCAAATAAACAAAAGCCTTTCTATATTTTTGCAGGAGGGATACTTTGTCAAAACGTCATAGTTGAGAAAAAGATAAACACTTGTCTTCACTCGACAGAAACTTGAAATATGAACAATTATACATATTTATTAAGGAAACTACTATAAAAGTTCATAGAGTCGACATGTTTTGCCCACTCCTGTATGGATTTTCAAGACAACTTGAAATGTTGTCTTGAATATGCCTACAGGAGTGGGCGAAACATCTCTGTGAACTTTTAAAGTGTTTTCCTTAATAAATATAATTTTTATATTTCAAATTTCTGTCGAGTGAAGACGAGTGTTTATCTTTTTCTCAAGAAAAGCTTTTCTCATCAAAACATTCCATGTTGTCGATGTGTTGTCACATTGTGTTCAGCTAGCCGAGCACAACATCCTGACATCCACCAAGCTATTACGCTCTCGACATTTAACAGACTGCGCACTAAAACAAGCGCATTAGTCTGATTCATTTTCCATGGTCCAGTGTTCCAGCTGACTTAGTGGAAAGGGCACGTGGTTTTCCGGATCGTCAAACATTAGTTCAAACACCGGCAAACCAATACAAACCTAAAGGTTTGAAATCTAACATTTTTTCTTTATGTATACTCGTACATCAGTTCAGTCTATTCTTTATGGCTTTATTGTTTTTTTCATTATCTCTCTTTGCTCTCTTTCGATATATGGCACACAATGTACTTTCCTTTTTTCTCTCAATTTATATGGCACACATTCAATGTTCTTCTGGGAAAACATAGCTCAATTGCTACATTATATCAGCAATAATAATATACTCTATTCGACTAGATACCTTCACGACTATACATTTCATGCTTCTCCGAATTTATACCTTTTCCGCTTTCTTCACTCGTTTACTGTTTTCATCGATATCTTCTTTTATGTCTTTCAGAGTGAGCTCTTTATCCGCCCTTTCTTTGTATTGCTGATTTAGCTGTTGTACTTTCCAGATTGAATTATCGCTTCAAGTTTCAGTAGATAGAAGAAAAAGGAACTGTTCCCCTCTCTCTTCCTATTTCCGTAGATTACCAAAAACACACTTCGTGTAATGAACTCGTCAAGCACTTTTCTGATATCTTTTTCGATATCAGAAAAGTGCTTATATTGAAAAAGCGTCGTTATTTAATTTCCTATTCAAAGTTCAGAATTCAAAATTTAAAACAAAAAAAAAGACTCCCTTGGTAATTTTTTCTATGAACTAATGAACTTGCATAAAACTAAGTTCTTAACTACTACTCTTTAGTTTTTCTAAAATTAGAGTGCAGAAAAAGTAGCGTGCACAAAACCACCGATTTTTTATTCAAGTTTAGTTCAATGTCTAGGTACTTGTGTTTTTTTCTTTTCAGATGGCATTTTTTTTTTTTTTTTTTTTTTGAATTGAGAATAATATTGTAAAGGCATTTCTTTTTAAATTAAATATCGACGCTTTTTCTGTATCCATTATTGTTGATCAATGAGCCTTTAGACGAATTGATCACACGAAGTTTGTTTTTGGCGATATCAATTGTTTTTATTTATTTTTAATTTGACCCCGTTATTTTTGGGTCACATCAAAAACACAAAAAAAAATTACAGGAATTAAGTTTGTTTTTGGCGATATCAATTTTTTTTTTTTTTTTTTTTTTTAATTTGACCCCGTATTTTTTGGGTCACATCATCAAAAATACATAAAAAAAACCTCAAAAAGGAACAAAAAATAATTATCTCAATACCAGTAGGTAGGGTTAGGAAAAATAAAAGTAGGGCCATGCACCAAAGGTGTTAGGTAAAAGAGGGTTAGATAAAATGATAATGAAAAATTATGAAAGCCATGGGAAAGCCATCAGCTGGTGTGTGCTTCTTGGACGAAGCGCTCGTCTACCGGAGAGCTTGATATCCGAAAGAAGAGAGAGGAATTATATTTCTTCCTGAAATTGCAGTTTGAATATTTTATCACCGACTTTTCGCTCTGCTTCTTTCGTTCCGCAATCTGGGAAAATTGGAAAATAGCAGTTGAGAATAAATCTCTAAATACAGTATATGGCAAAAGTCCCTGCAAATTCCCTTGTTATCCAGGTAGCTTATAAGGATTGATTGATTCAAATTCCACCCAATACATATACTTCATTGTTATTTGATACTTTGACCACATAATTATGGCATCAGAACAACTGCTATAGTCAAGGTTGCTATTCAGCGATTATTATTATCGAAAAAATTTGACATCGTCACAGTTCATGCCGTACCTGGCGAAATGGCCATCTGAAAATAAATAATTAAGTAAAACAAAAAAAGCCAAATGTTTTCTATCTTCAAATTATTTTGATGTTTATTTGTTTTACCAAGAGTTGTGTATCTTAGAATTATAAGTTTTCTGAGAACTTGTAATACTTCATTATTATTATTATTATTATTTTATATTGTGTGTCTCAAATGTCCCTGTCATTTGTCCATAGTTAATTTAATTTGAATCCTTCTTGTATAAAACTTTCGATAAATTTCTTATATTAAAAATCGGAAGTATTGTGTTCGTTTTGTAAAAAAAAAAAAAAAAAAATCTGGACGTTTTATAACCTCCATAGCAACATTAGATTTGTGTCTGTCTGTCAGTTAAAAACATTCCTTGTTACAGGCAAATCTCAGAAACTATACTGAACGGATTTTGATGAAATTTTGTAAACATATAGGAGACATTCTGTAGATGTTCCCATTTTAAATTCATCAACTTCGCACTAGTGGTTCTTGTTTTTTTGTAGAATCTAAAATGTAGAAAAAATGGTATTCTACCATATCAAACAAATTTGTAGAAAACCGGTTTTTGTGGTTTTGGAGATACAAGTGATTTAGTATAAAATCTCAAAATTGCCACCTGTTTCATTGTGTGCATAGTTGGCAGTGTTTTTTTTTTACTTTCTATTGCGTTTAATGTATAATGGAATAGAAAGTTTTTATCATCATCAGCTCAATTTCCAAAATGAATTTGCTAAGTTTTTTTAAATAAACTGTCATCTGAAATAGGCATGCGCGGATATAGCCCTCTTGTACTGGGGGGGCACAATCGCACAATATACCTAACTAGCAAGCCGCTTCGCAAGCCTATATCGCACACACACGCACACGCACACGCACACACACACACACACACACACACACACACACACACACACACATACACACGTACACACACGCACAAACACGCACGCACACTACACACACACACAGACACACACAAATGTCAATATTTTTCGTGTCACCCATCCATTTCTTGTCCTTACTGGAGCTCAAGAATGGCTCATCAGAATTTCGCGATCAATATGTCAAATGAAGACTCCAACCCTTGCAAAAACATTCTCGCTTTGAGTTGATAGGTCGTCAGGACAAATTTCGAGAAAAATGTCATTCAAGTCAAAAAACGTAAATACTTTTTGTTTACCCATCCATTTTATGTCCTTACTCAACGTAGCTCAAAAATGGCTCATCAGAATTACGTGATTGATATCACAAATGAAAACTTGAACTTTTGCTTAAAACTTTCTCTTTTTGAGTTGATACGCCGCCGCCGTGGCGCCGTCACGATAAATTTTGAGAATTTTTTTTTTAATTTCGGTCGAAAAATGTGATTATTTTGTGTCACCCATCCATTTTTTGTCCTTACCCCGTGTAGCTGAACCCTAGAGATTAGAGATATATTCCCAGATCCAAATGGACCTATAGGTAAAATTTCAGGTTTCTCGGACAGTCTGTGTGGATTTGACAAATTTATTATTTAGTTATTTCTTATTGGTCTTAGAATTGGGAATTATTTTGGGTCCCGTGCCCCCCTAGTTTATTGAGATCTTTTTTTTTACGGGATTAGACTTAGAATTGGGAATTATTTTGGGTCCCGTGCCCCCCTAGCTTATTGAGATCTTTTTTTTTTACGGGATTAGTCTTAGAATTGGGAATTATTTTGGGTCCCGTGCCCCCCTAACTTATTGAGATCTTTTTTTTTACGGGATTAGTCTTAGAATGGGGAATTATTTTGGGGCCCGTGCCCCCCTAACTCATTTTTTATACGGGGTTAGGTATAATGAAATTTGAGGAACACCGCTTACCGAAAAAATCTGGGGGGGCACGTGCCCCCCGTGCCCCCCCCCCTATATCCGCGCATGGAAATAGGTCTCATTTTCTGCAGGCCACAACTCATCTCGACTGACCATAAAAACTTTAATTTAATGCCATACCACAAAAAACTCAATTTCTCAGTCTTCCTTGGTTCACTACCAGATGCTGTCAAAAAAAATTGTATTTGTAATGTAGGTATTATTGTTTAAGAACTAATGGATTTGGATGTATTTTATAAAACAATAAAAAAATCTTTCAGTGTTGAAGCCCTGCAAATCCGCGAACATGTTCCGTTGTTCAGCAGGCAATTGCATATCCAAGTATTGGGTGTGTGACCACCACGAGGACTGTTTGGATGGCTCTGACGAGAGAGGCTGCAGGAGTGAGTCCACATGCACGGGAAAGGGGTGGCCGGAATGACGGACCTAGATTGGTTTTGGTTTTGGCATTGGTATTTTATTCCAACAAGTTGGACATTCAAATACTAACATATTTCAATAAAATTATAACACGAGACTATGGACCTTGTTCTCTGGCCTATATCATAGTCACAATAATGCAAGCTCAACTTGTTTAAATCGTACTTTTAGGGCGGAATTAATAGACGTTTTTGTAATACCTCTGTGCCGCTAAGTCACGAATCGCGTACTGTGTAAGATAGGGAAAACCGACACTTACCAACGACTTAAGTTATTGATGTTGTCTATTAATTCCGCCCTTAATAATTTTGAGAGCAGCTTAAGACAAGTTTCTTCCTTATTCAAGGACTAATCTGTTGGACATAGCTGCTCTCAAAATTTGTGATGTAGACAATTAATCTATTGGTACTCAATAAAAAGGAAAAATTGAGAATCTGGAGTAGTAGCCAGCTCAGGGCTGGACAAAGCTTTGCAAGGCCGTGCTGACAGTAAGCTGTGCAAGGCCGTGCTTACAGTAAGCTGTGCAAGGCTGTGCTGACAGTAAGCTGTGCAAGGCTGTGCTGACAGTAAGCTGTGCAAGGCTGTGCTGACAGTAAGCTGTGCAAGGCTGTGCTGACAGTAAGCTGTGCAAGGCCGTGCTTACAGTAAGCTGTGCAAGGCTGTGCTGACAGTAAGCTGTGCAAGGCTGTGCTGACAGTAAGCTGTGCAAGGCTGTGCTGACAGTAAGCTGTGCAAGGCTGTGCTGACAGTAAGCTGTGCAAGGCTGTGCTGACAGTAAGCTGTGCAAGGCCGTGCTTACAGTAAGCTGTGCAAGGCTGTGCTGACAGTAAGCTGTGCAAGGCTGTGCTGACAGTAAGCTGTGCAAGGCTGTGCTGACAGTAAGCTGTGCAAGGCTGCGCTGACAGTAAGCTGTGCAAGGCTGTGCTGACAGTAAGCTGTGCAAGGCTGCGCTGACAGTAAGCTGTGCAAGGCTGTGCTGACAGTAAGCTGTGCAAGGCTGCGCTGACAGTAAGCTGTGCAAGGCTGCGCTGACAGTCTACACACGACGCAACTAAATGTGAACTGGGTTCAACTGGCTTGCGAATTTCGGGAACTGGTGTCTCAAACCCGAGAGAAACAATTTTATTTTTTATGTAACAAACAAAGTGAACTGCAAGCATTTAACTGGTTGCTTGACACACAGCATATTCATCAAAAGACCTTGTCTTCATTTCCTTGAGTCCCAAACCAATGAAATTGGTTTGAGTCTCACTTTCACATTTTCGAACGTTCCAATAATAATTAAATCTCTTATTTGATAATATTATGCGAATATGCTAGGAAGTAAAATTGAAATAAAGGATGGATATGGATACTTCTTACAACTCAGGGCTGGGTTGAAAAAAATAATGCATGAGCAAAGAACTCCAACATTGTAGGTTTGTCTAATTTATTATTGGGATATTTTTACTTACGGAATTCATAAATCCTCCTCAAGTGTGAAGGTGCCCTGACCTGCGAATCGTCATGGTAAGAGCGGACAGATTCTCGCTTACCATGCGGAAGATCAAGGGTTCGAATCGCAGAGCCGACAAATGGTCAACAAAAGTGTTGACCCAGCACCTATATGTATAGGAATTACTATGTCTTATGTCACCTCTTGGCATGGGATAGGCAGAGCGTCCTTTCATTGCTACAAAATACAGGAAGCTATGGAGCGTTCATCCTTATAAAACTTACACTTCTACTTCCTCTATCACAATTCTACCATACCCCTACTAAGAATAAGACCATAATCCTACTAAGAATAAAACCATACTTTTACTAAGAATAAGATCATACTCCTACTTAGAATAAAACCATACTCCTACTAAGAATAAGACCATACTCCTACTAAGAATAAGACCATACCCCTAATTAGAATAAGACCATACTCCTACTGATAATGAGACCACACTCCTACTAAGAATAAGACCACACTCCTACTAAAAATAATACCATACTCCTACTAAGAATAAGACCATACTCCTACTAAGAATATGACCATACTCCTACTAAGAATAAGACCATACTCCTACTAAGAATAAGACCATACTCCTACTAAGAATAAGACCATACTCCTACTAAGAATATGACCATACTCCTACTAAAAATAATACCATACTCCTACTAAGAATAAGACCATACCCCTAATTAGAATAAGACCATACTCCTACTGATAATGAGACCACACTCCTACTAAGAATAAGACCACACTCCTACTAAAAATAATACCATACTCCTACTAAGAATAAGACCATACTCCTACTAAGAATAAGACCATACTCCCACTAAGAATAAGACCATACTCCTACTAAGAATAAGACCATACTCTTACTAAGAATGAGACCATCATATTTGATACTGGCCTCGATAGTTGATTTTACACCCATCAGGAGAGGATCTATGAATTCCGTTCTCTTATTCTGCGGGTTGGGGCTTCTTCGCATGGGTTGCATCAGGTTTTTTCGGAATGCGCCGCATTTTCTGTTCCAGAGAAGCGGACGTGCGGCCCTGAGGAGTTCACCTGCCGCAGCAGCCGCGGCGAATGCGTCCCGCTCACGTGGATGTGCGACGATAATCCGGATTGTTCTGACGCTTCGGACGAGAAAACGTGCAGTAAGACGCTTTATCCCTCTCACTCCTTGTGTTGTCTGTCCGTCTCTTTCTCTCCGAATAAGCCCCATTCTACTTTAACGTTGTAAATCAAAGAGTACTTTTTAGAACTTGTCAAATTTGGTCTAGCTATGTCCGAAACACTGTTTTCTTTGATGTGCATACAAAACACAACAAAGAAAAATACCAGTAGTTTAATGTTGTAAATCAAAGAGTACTTTTTAGAACTTGTCAAATTTTGATCTAGCTATCCGAAACACTGTTTTCTTTGATGTGCATACAAAACAAACAAAGAAAAATACCAGTAGTTAGTTCAAAAATGTCATTGAAATAAATACTCTTACTTATGCATTAATTGTATTATGAAGTACTTAGAGTCAGATCTTTTACCTGCTGATGAGAGCAAATAAGCTCGAAACAGCTGTCCAGGTATGTTCTGATATTCATGTTGTACATCTAATACAACTTCTCACTTGTCTGTCTATACTGATATATATTTTTCTTCTTTTTTGACAAGTTTCCTTGTTCTCAATGGTAAAGTGTGGTTTCAGGCGTCCGTGCCATCATATTTTATGATATTTCACATCTTGAATGAGTAATAACTTTTGCAATTGCCTACTTTAAACCAATAAAAGTCATTTGCTTCGAACGGCAATAACATAGAAAATGAGGGAAAAAAATAGTGAAATTTAGTTTCAGTAGGTACTCTAGGGTAAACAATGTATTGATTACTTTTCTACTATAAACAATAGATTTCCTTAATAATGGGCCAACTGATAACCGCAATTGAGCAAAGGCAAAAGTTTAGAGGACCGGCCCGAATGACCCTCTTCAATCCAAGAAGTGTCCGTAGTGGGGGGGCCTTGACCCTGATGCTCTGAAACATTTTAACTAAAAAATCATAATAAGGATTTTTTTGAAGATACGGACACATCCCTTTCTCTCGAAGAAGCGTAATCGAACTTCCAGGAGAAATATTCTGAGATTTTCTTACGTACCTCTCGCACCACTTCCGTTAATTATTGATATTGTGTCTCTGATAAGGACAGTCTTTTCTTTTCCTTGCTTGTTTTCATCCTAACTTTTATTTAGCCTTTTATAATAAAGAAAAATCTGTATGTTATTGTTTTATATTTGCCCTTTGCTTTTAAATATTCAGTTCATGTACAATCTGCATGTTTTTCAAGTACCTAATGTGAGTATTTGGCAGTAAAATTGGGGTGTGGATTTAGCCACTTTTAATCAATAGATACCCGAGCAATGTCTGGAAACTTCTGACTATATCCTAAGATAAGCTTTCTGAGTAAGTTGGAAATTTTGCACGGTGAACTGGGGTAATAAAACCTTATTTAGAGTGTTGTCAATTTTTGGAACCGAACACCATGTTGGGGCCAAGGGAGTCAAGATAATTTTTTTTTAAATACGATTCCCTCTTGTAATGAGTTTTTGAAAAGGCATTTTTATTATGAATACTTTGAAATAAATTTCAAATCTCATTCCCTACCGTTTGCGAATGGCAGGCAAATTTATTTTTGCATTTCTTTGCTCAAATTTGAAATTTGTTCTAAAGTATTAGTAATGATTATCCAAGTAAAAAAAAACTTCATTAAAAACTCAGATTAAAACATCTCTCACTGTTGGAACAAGCAAAAAATATTCTTGAATAAAATAATAGTTTTCTCATTAAAAAAAAAAGTTAACCCTCTTGACACCTCCCCTGGTCCAGCCTGGTACTAAAAAGACTTGAAAATTTGATCATTTCAAATGGGAATACAGTCGTTTATGTGTTAAACTTTATATTCCGATATTTCGGAGGTATCGGAATGTTGATATCTTTGTTAAACTTTATACATATTCCGATATTTCCGAGATATCGGAATGTTGATATCTTTGTTCAACTTTATATTCTGATATTTCCGAGATATCGGAATATCGATATCTTTGTTAAACTTTATATTCTGATATTTCCGAGATATCGGAATATCGATATCTTTGTTAAACTTTATATTCTGATATTTCCGAGATATCGGAATATCGATATCTTTGTTAAACTTTATATTCCGATAATTCCGAGATATCGGAATGTCGATATCTTTGTGTAACTTTATATTCCGATATTTCCGAGATATCGGAATATCGATATCTTTGTACTGATCGATACATACCATATCGGATAGTCAACAGACTGCCGATATAATGGTTCCGCTATCCCAACATTCCCGATCAATTCAAAGCATGCATAAAATCTCAAGAAGAGAAAGGTGCCATAGTTATTTTTGACGCGGGATGAAAGTATCCCATTAAATATCTGTACATCACCTAGTTAAAAAAAAGCATTCCCAACATCCCTAGGGTGACCAGATTTTTTTTGAAGCCAAAGCGATAGGGGCCATAGTTATTTTTGACGCGGGATGAGAGTATCCCATTAAATATCAGTACATCACCTAGTAAAAAAAAAAAAAAAAAAAACTTTCCCAACATCCCCCCCAACCTATTCCAACATTTCCCCGAACCTATCCCAACATTTCCCCCAACCTATCCCAACATTCCCCCCCACCCAAGGAAGAGAATACGGTTGGAATTAGCACCGCCCTTGATCAAGATTTGTTTTGTTAATTTTAATTTCTATGTATGTACTCGTATATATTCTATGTTATTTGTAAATAAAACTTGATCCAACATGTTTAATAATAACCTATTCCAGACGAGACGTGCCGGTCGGATGAGTTCACGTGCGCCAACGGCCACTGCATCCAGCAGCGCTGGGTGTGCGACAAGGATAACGACTGCGAGGACAATTCGGACGAGGAGAACTGCAAGCCGCTCGCGTGCAAGAAGCCCACGGACTTTGCGTGCCGGAACAATGCCTCGTGCATCTCGCGCACCTGGGTGTGTGACGGCGACTTTGACTGTCTGGACAAGAGTGACGAGCTGGTGAGTATTTGTCTTTGACGGCGACTTTGACTGTCTGGACAAGAGCGACGAACTGGTGAGTATTCGTCTTTGACGGCGACTTTGACTGTCTGGACAAGAGTGACGAGCTGGTGAGTATTCGTCTTTGACGGCGACTTTGACTGTCTGGACAAGAGTGACGAGCTGGTGAGTATTCGTCTTTGACGGCGACTTTGACTGTCTGGACAAGAGTGACGAGCTGATGAGTGTTCGTCTTTTTTTTTAATGAATAACTTTCGCAACCAAAAGTCGCAGTATATTTACATCTCTATATATAAATGAGAAATATGGACGGGCTTTGTATCTTTGTATCTTTGAATCTTTGTATCTTTGTGTGCAGGAATTGTTTAGGCGAAACGGTAAGAGATAGCAAAATATTGATGAGAGACAACCCCAAGTAAAATTGCCGTAAGACACCAGGAAAACTTTCAAAAGTCCAAAATTCCAAACCGTCCTTGAGTTATGACCTTCCTCAAGTATTGGCTTGAGGAAGGGTCCGATTTTAAGACAGTCTTTGCCCTGGAACTTAAAATCTGTCGCGAGGACCTATATTTTTTATTATTTAATAACACATTAGACAACATTAGCTTTCATTTAATTTATTTTAGGCCACATTCTGACGTACCGTTATCGAGATATAAGCCAGAATGTTCGAAATTTCGACCTTTTTTTCAGACTTTTCACGTTTTTTAGCAGATTCCAGCGCGGAACTTAAAATTTGTCGCGAGGACCTATATTTTTTATTATTTATTAACACATTAGACAAAACTAGCTTTCATTTAATTCATTTAAGGCCACATTTTGACGTACCGTTCTCGAGATATAAGCCAGAATGTTCGAAATTTCGACCTTTTTTTCAGACTTTTCACGTTTTTTAGCAGATTCTAAGGCGGAACTTAAAATTTGTCGCGAGGACCTATATTTTTAATCGTAAAAACTGTCTGTGAACATCACATGCTTTTATTTGCCATGTTTAGTTTGCTACATTATTAATAGATTTGGCTCGGGATTTTGAAATTCACAGCTATGATGGTTGTGTGTGTGTGTGTGTGTGTGTGTGTGTGTGTGTGTGTGTAGTGTGGTGTGTGTGTGTGTGTGTGTGTGGTGTGTGTGTGTGCGTGCGTGCGTGTGTGTGTGTGTTGTTTGTGTGTGTGTGTGTGTGTGTGTGTGTGGTGTGTGTGTGTGATGTATGGGTGGTGTGTGTGTGTGTGTGTGTGTGTGTGTGTGTGTGTGTGTGTGGTGTGATGTATGGGTGGTGTGTGTGTAATGTATGGGTGGTGTGTGTGAGCGTATGTGTGAGTGTTTGTATGTGTGTGTGTATGATGTGTGTGTGGTGTGTGGGTGTGGTTGTGTGTGATGTATGGGTTGTGGGTGTGTGATGGCTTGGCGAAGCGGGTGCAGCCCGCTAGTATAATATAAAACAAACAAACATGTACATAATAGAAAAGTAACTTTACATGAAAAACTTACAGTAATATAATAATAATAATAATGCTTTTTCTTTGTGTTATTATGTCACAATTTTAGTGGGTAGCGCAGAATCATAGGACTTTACCACTTTAATTTACAATATCTTGTATTATTTTTTTGCCTAAGATTCTGCCACTGGTCGCTGCTTCACATTAAAGCAGCTACTCATTTTTCCTCACGAGGTATGAGTGGACCCCGAACATCCAAGTACAGAGCAGAAAAAATCCTCCCCCGCTGGGAATCGAACCCAGGTCACCATGTGTGCAATGCCTAGCGCGCTAACTCGCTCTGCCACAGTGACTACAGTTACTTACAGTAATATAAAAGAGGAGAATGACACAATTTACATAAATGAAGCATGTAGAATGATGAAGAAGATTACAATTTTAAATAACTGTACATAAACCCCCTTTTTTTATGTCTCAGTATTCATCTTTGGGAAACCGTCAACAGACGAAATGCAAACATGTTAACTGTAGGAAACTTGTAAGAAAAAGTTGATACACTCCAACTGGTATGTGTTGTAGAGGGTATTTTCTATATTATTTAATATCCAAAAAAAAGTATGAATGTAAAAACAGGTCAATTCCCTGAGCAAATTTTTCAGCCATTAAAAGTATACTGTGATCAAAAATAAGACATGATTTTAACATCCATTGCTAGTCGGGTAGTGAAATCAGTGAATCCAGGTAGCGCATAGCGTAGGGATCCGTTGCATCAGATCCTACTCAATGCATAAGTTTTTGTTTAAGACTTGGACCAGAAAAAAAATGCTTCTGTTAAGCGGATTTTTTTGTTTGTTTTGAGAATGCTCTGAAACTCAAAAGGCAGGAAATACAGTAATTGTTGATTCGGTAGGTGCGTGAAGATAGCACCCGACATTGAAGCTAGAATTTTGTACCACCTACTATAATAATGTACTAATTATGTACTGTTAGGAACAACAAACCCCGAATTTTGTACTCCAACCGTAACCCCAGGAGAGCGGTTGAAACATGTCGGGTGCTAACTTCACGCTAGCACCCGACATTGAAGCTAGAATTTTGTACCACCTACCATAATAATGTACTAATTATGTACTGTTAGGAACAACAAACCCCGAATTTTGTACTCCAACCGTAACCCCAGGAGAGAGGTTGGAACATGTCGGGTGCTAACTTCACGATTTTAACCGATGGAGCTAGAATATTGTACCGCATACCAAAATAATCTCTGAATTATGTACTCCCAGGAACAACAAACCCCGAATTTTGTACTCCAACCGTAACGCCAGGAGAGAGGTTTTAACATCGAAAAACCCACCCCCCGCCTCGCCTATTGAAACGCAAATCACATACAGAACTACATGGAACCCCGCGCCTCACCTCTTCCATTGCAACGCAGCGATGGGAGCAGAAGTGTGGGGGGACTTCACGTTGTCGGTGCACGTATTAAACCATAGGTTCTCAAACGGTGGTACTCGGGACAATTTCAGGTGTACAAAATTGTACCTACTACCCTTTGTTACCATTCAGGTACATGTGCGAATTTGGCTTTTCTCAAATGATGTATTTATTTGAAAAACAAGTATAGGAGTAAGTTAGATGTGACATTCGCGTTAAAATAAGTAACATTTAGCCTGATATTGATGCAATTGTTTCGGAGAAGAGTAGGTAATCTCACAGAATGTAGATAGGGTAGACCTTTCCATTTTTTTTGTCGCAGATAACTCAGATGCAGGCGTTGCTGACGAAGATAAACAATCGTTTATTGATGTGACGTTTATAAGCTCACATTACTTTGGTAGGTGTGTACCTACCTTATTTTTTAACGTCAGCTTCTTTGTGGAATTGTGTTAAGTATGATATTATGTAATAAGTAATAAGTTATCATATTTGTGCTATTCACTTTCGTGATGTCACAACTACTCAAACTCGCTTTACTCAATCTATGCTGAAACAGGGACTTGAACCACCGACCTCCAGGTTACAAGTCCGCCGCCTTATCGGTAATAACATAATGTCATACTCTGTATACCTATTACTGTTTACTTTTATAATAAATCATAAATCGCTTCTGAAATTTTATATTTTATATTTTCCTTTTTCCTAACAAACGGAACACTGTGAACACAGATTTTCCAAACGTCGTGGGTTCGAATCCAAGTGAGGACATGACAAGATACCTTCTGTTTGGAATTCTTATTACATGATCGTGACTTGCTGCTGGGAAAATGAGACTTTAATAGTACTAATTCGGCAGTATAAACAAGCCGATATTATTTTTATTATTATTTATATAATTACATGCTATGATTTAGTAGTAGTCAAGGTGGCAGAGTGAGTTGGCGCGCTAGGCATTGCACGCACGGTAACCTGGGTTCGATCCCCATCAGCGAGGTAGGATTTTTCTGCTCTGTACTTAGATGTTCGGGGTCCACTCATACCTCGTGAGGAAAAATGAGTAGCTCTTTTGATGTGAAACAGCGACCAGTGGCGGAATTATAGGCAAAAATTGTACAAGATATTGTATATTAAGGTGGTATAGTCCTATAATTCAGCGCTACCCACCAAGTTGTGACGTATAATATATTTCAGGAACATTAAACTCCAAATTGCCAGCGTGGCGTCGCTGGCGCGTTGAATGCACCAGTTCTCTCAGGATCACCGAGGTTAAGCAACGTTTAGCGAGGTAAACGTTGTTTAACGTTGCTTAACACATTAATCCCACCCAACCCAGGCTGGGTGAGGTTAATGTGGGTAGCAGGTTTGTGAGTTTCCTACAAATGGAGGGTAACACCCCCGTCGTGATATGACCATGCAATGCAGTTGTAGGGCAAGTTCAAAAAATACTTGGAACTTTGTACATGTTGGTCCGGCGTGAAGTTGGCACCCGATAGAGAGTGATAGAGAGACACAGAGAGAGAGAGAGAGGGAGAGAGAGAGAGAGAGAGAGAGAGAGAGAGAGAGAGAGAAAGAAAGATAGAAAGAGATAAGATTTGATTTGATTTGATTTTGAAAAATTCATTTATTTATATTTTATTTTCAAATACAATAATTACATCCCCTAAGCTAATGCTAACTTTTTGGGGGACGGATCTCTTCCCAATGTTTATATAATACTCAAAATTAAATATTGTACTTAATCTTAATAAAAACTTCTTCTATATGTGAAAATTCTACTACATAATTTTTAAAATACAAGGGTTTTTATAAACTTCTAAAAGTGAAAATAAATAAATAGATTAATAATAACAATAATAAATTTCTACAATGGGTAGGTAATAATTTTCCTTAGTTGGCTAACTTCTATAGGCTATCTATCTTTGGTTTATTTCTGTAACAATTAGTAAATCTTAGTGGCAGAGAATGCCTAAGGCATTAACTTCGCCCCGGATTACAAAACAATTGTAATAAAAATTAATATTTCTTTTTTTGTACATATTTCTAAGTTTTTTTTTAATTTATTGTTATATTTTTTGTTGTTGTTGATGATTGTTTTGTAAAAAAAATAAAGTGTAAATAAATAAATAAATCTATTCTTAGGAGTACACTGCTTGTTTTAGCCCATCTCCCAATTAAATCTCATACTTCTGATGTTCAAGTGAAGCACCAACATTTTTCATTATTCAAAGAGTTTTTCCAACCATCATATCAAGGCAATAGGTGAGTTCGGTGCGAAGATTACCCGCACCTTTTTCGCACGTATGAATTCGGTGCCGCCGAAAAAAGGTGATGTATGAGTTCGGTGCGGTCCTAATGACTTATAAATTGATTGTTTTTATATAATGTACTCTGTTGCTTGTTAACAGTCATCCTGCTGTTATTAAGTTAGTAGATTATGTTGTAGACAGTTACATTCAGCAAGGCTGTCCATTTCCTCCTTGAAGGCCATGCCTAAGGGTTAATAGTAGGGTTAGGTAAAATACAATGAAGGCCATGCCTTGGGTTTATAGTAGGGTTAGGTAAAATACAATGAAGGCCATGCCTTGGGTTTATAGTAGGGTTAGGTAAAATACAATGAAGGCCATGCCTTGGGTTTATAGTAGGGTTAGGTAAAATACAATGAAGGCCATGCCTTGGGTTTATAGTAGCGTTAGGTAAAATACAATGAAGGCCTTGCCTCGGTTTATTAATTGAAGGCCATGCCTATAAGGAAAAAAATACTATAATTACCTGATCATCAGGGCAAGTACCAGGGCACCGAATTCATACATGACCTTTTTTAGGCGGCACCGAATTCATACATGACCTTTTTTAGGCGGCACCGAACTCATACATTTTTTTATTTTCCGCACCGAACTCATACGTAGCCCATATCAATAAATAATTAACGGGGGGCTATACATTCCTAATTGAACTTAATTAAGCTATATTACTATTCATAAAATAATATCACAGATATGAAAATCTTAAAATTATAATAACAATGAATATAATTATTTTATTATCAAATTTTACCCAGGTCAGCGAGACACTTGATTTTAATAATAGTATCTGATGTGTCGGTCTTCTTCAGTAGAATTTTCAGACAGAGACAGAAAGAGAGATAGAAAGAGAGAAGAGAGAGAGAGAGAGAAAGAGAAATAGAGATAGAAAGAGAGAAGAGAGTGAGAGAGAGAAAGAGATATAGAAAGACAGAGAGAGAAAGAGAGAGAGAAAGAGAGATAGAAAGAGAGAAGAGAGAAGAGAGAGAGAGAGAAAGAGAGAAGAGAGAGAGAAAGAGAAATAGAGAGAGAAATAGAGATAGAAAGAGAGAAGAGAGAGATAGAGAGAAAGAGAAATGGAAAAGAGAGAAGAGAGAGAGAGAGAGAGAGAGAGAGAGAAAGAGAGATAGAAAAAGAGAAGAGAGAAAGAGAGAGAAAGAGAAATAGAGAGAGAAAGAGAAATAGAGATAGAAAGAGAGAGAGAGAGACAGAGAAAGAGAGATAGAACGAGAATTGAATTGAATTGAATATAGAAACTTTATTTACATAAATTAAATATACAAATTAACACCTCCTAAGCTAATGATAACTTATTGGGAGGTATTGGTATTGGTATTGGTATAGGTAGGGCTGTCGGCTACGAAAGCTCTTTGTCACTGCGACCTTAAATAGATCTTTTGTGACATGCCCCTGTAACTCTAAAAGAGATCAAAGCTATTAATTTAGCTTAAGATTCTTTTAGGACTGATTTCGGTAACTTCTTTAGGTGTTAGAATCAGCCTTGAGAAGTGTTTCTGTCGAGCGTGTGAGGCTGCTCCACATTCACAGAGAATGTGTTTGGCTGTCTCTGGGGCCTCTTTACAGAGACTGCATTTTAGGTCTTGAGCAATGTCCATTTGTTCAGACGATAGTTGAGGCTACAGTGGCCTGTTGAAAAGCCAGTAAGGATTCCTCTTTGCTCAGACAGAGCATTTCTTTTGCTCTTTTGGGCGAATAAGTTAGGAACATTTTCGCCTGCCTGTGGCCGGGACTCATTTGGGAACTTATTCAGAATTACTCCCACTTTTGAAGACTTCAGGGCGTTTATAAAGCTTTGAGAAGCACTTGAGGTTTCGAATGCCACCTCTGAACTATCTCTACAAGAGAGTATAGTTGAGGTTGTTGGCATCTTCTGTCTCTTCTGCTCCATTAGCTTCTCACCCTGATGCTTTGAAGTGGTTTCTTCTGAACGAGGCTCTTTTTGGTGCTTTTTACTGGAAAGTGGCTCTACGGCTTTGAGCAGCCATTCGAACCGCCTTCCAGCAGCTCCTGAGAGTTTTATAAATCTCTTTTATGAAGCTTTTCAACAGCTTCTGAGAGATGTTCCTGTTAGTCGCCTTTTACGACAGGGGGAACAGCCCGTGGTCTTATTCTTAGCCGAGAGCCACACGGACCTATTGGGAGGTATTCTCCTCTCTTAAATGTTAAAAAAATCTATGTGCTTTACAATTCATTATTTTTAGCTTTACTTCCAACATCAAAAATTAAAAGATACACTGTGATAATTTATAATACTAAGGAAATTTAACTATGATTCTATTTACATATTAGGTAACTATATTTTCGTTCAATGGATATGTCCCCTGGTCCATGGATAGGTCGCACAAATACCACAGTTCAGGGATTCGAACCCCTTAATTTTGGATTTAACCAAAAAAATTATTGTCTCATTCAAGAAATCCTGGAAGTATTTATTGAGCAGCATTGGCACTCTATATTCCAGCCTCCTGTCTCCGTAACGCTTGGTGTTCACGCGTGTCCGCCTGAATACCTGGCGGCGTAATTGATACGGCTGATCATTGAGCTGTCTAAACGTATCATTGAAAAAATTTGAGTATATTAGTACGTATTTAGACAGCTCATCTGGTGTTAGACAGCAGACATTGGAATTTTCAAATAAGAGTTTTCTAATCTGCTTCTGCTGGGTGTTGAGAGGGCTCAGGCTCAGGACATATTGAGGGGCGTAGGTGTAGAGTCTGTAGAGGGTTACTCCATATCTCAGGATCGAGTCGACGAGTGAAAAATATATCGTTTTCTTTGCAGTCAGAGGAAAGGCTTGAGCATTTATTTTGTTCAGTTTATATTTCACTATGCGCATTTTTTTACACAGATTAAAAACATGCTGTTTCATTTGAAACTCACTATCGATGTAAACTCCCAGGTATTTGGATTCATTTTTATATTCTATGGGATTACATGAGCAGGAAGTTTCGTATGATTTAATGTAAAGACAGTTCCGCCAGCGTCGATGGCATGTTGAATACACCGGTTCCCTTCAGAACACCGAAGTTAAGCGACATCCAGCGAGGTTAAGACTTGGATGGGTAACCATTCAAATTCTAATTCTCGTGACGCTGGCTTTTCCCAGCCCCACTCAGGCTGGGTGAGGTCAATGTGAGTAGCAGGTTTGTGAGTTTCCTGCGAATGGAGGGTAAAACCCCCGTCGTGATATGACCATGGCAGTTGAAAGCGACGTTAAACCCCACTTAAAAAAAAAGAAAAAAAAAGACAGTTCCGAGTGTGACAGATAATTTTATGATCATTCATATTTATTCTTTTGCTCATGTAACCCATGATAAGAGCTTCTGTTAAGAGATAGAGAGAAAGAGAGATAGAAAGATAGAAGAGAGAGAGAGAAAGAGAGATAGAAAGAGAGAAGAGAGAGAAAGAGAAATAGAGATAGAAAGAGAAAAGAGAGGGATAGAGAGAAAGAGAGATAGAAAGATAGAAGAGAGAGAGAGAAAGAAAGAGAGAAGAGAGAGAGAGAGAGAGAGAGAGAGAAAGAGAAATAGAGATAGAAAGAGAGAAGATAGGGATAGAGAGAAAGAGAGATAGAAAGAGAGAGAGAAATAGAAATAGAAACAGATAGAAAGAGAGAGATAGAGAGAAACAGACATAGAAAGAGAGAAGAGAGAGAGAGAGATAGGCAGATTCACTCAGATTCTGCAGTTTTTTTAAGTTTTTTAATGTTAACTTTTAGCGTTAATAAATTGCAGAATAATGGGAAATGTCATGTCCAATCCTCAGTTTGATTTCTGTGCTTGAGACTCCTTTCCTGGCAAATGTTTTCCAGTTTATAAGAACTTGGCATTCATTTGATATCAGTTGCTTTTTAGACAATTGTTTTAAGGTAATTGTTTTTGAAGGATTCTAATTTTCTTGGTGTTTTTTGCACACGAAGTGTATTTTTGGGGGATACAATATACAACACTGACTAGACAATGACTTAACTCAAACTGCCCAACAAACAAAGACACGAATACAAATTAAATGTATCTTCCTGTGGTTAAATTAGCAGGAAGATAACAACATGATCACAGAAAACACACAGGATGATAACAAAAAAAAGTCAAAAACAGGGAGGCGGATAAGTCAAAAACAGGAACCGATCCCCCAAATAAAGCTAGATAAACCTTATCTAGCAACCGTAAAGTTGCAATTATTATTATTTGCTACAGAGGACTTTACCACTTTAATATACAATATCTTGTACGATTTTTTTGCCTATAATTACGCCACCAGTCGCTGTTTCACATCAAAAGAGCTACACATTTTTCCTCACGAGGTAATATATATGAGTGGACCCCGAACATCTAAGTACAGAGCAGAAAAAATCCTACCTCGCTGGGGATCGAACCCAGGTCACCGTGCGTATTGGCCTAGCGCGCTAACTCACTCTGCCACCTTGACTACTACTTAATCATAGCATGTAATTATATAAATAATAATAATAATACCGGCTTGTTTATACTGCCGAATTAGAACTATTAAAGTCTCATTTTCCCAGCAGCAAGCCAAGATCATGTGATAAGAATTCCAAACAGAAGGTATTTGTCATGTCCTCACTTGGATTCGAACCCACGACGTTTGGAAAATCTGAGTTCACAGTGTTCCGTTTGTTAGGAAAAAGGAAAATATAAAATTGAAAATTTCAGAAGCGATTTATGATTTATTATAAAAGTAAACAGTAATAGGTATACAGAGTATGACATTATGTTATTACCGATAAGGCGGCGGACTTGTAACCCGGAGGTCGGTGGTTCAAGTCCCGGTTTCAGCATAGATTGAGTAAAGCGAGTTTTTGTAGTTGTGACATCACGAAAGTGAATAGCACAAATATGATAACTTATTACATAATATCGTACTTAACACAGTTCCACAAAGAAGCTGAAGGTAAAAAATAAGGTAGGTACATACCTACCAAAGAAATGTGAGCGTAATATAAACGTCACATTAATAAACGATTGTTTATCTTCGTCAGCAACGCCTGCATCTGAATTATCTGCGACGAAAAAAAAAATGGAAAGGTCTACCTATCTAAATTCTGTGAGATTACATTTATTATATACCTACTCTTCTCAGAAACAATTGGATCAATATCAGGCTGAATGTTACTTTATTAGCTATCATACTTGTGTTAATCACTTTCGTGATGTCATAACTACTCAAACTCGCTTTACTAAATCTACGCTGAAACCGGGACTTGAACCACCGACCTCCAGGTAACAAGTCCGCCGCCCTATCGATTAAACTACTGAGGTCGGTCTAATCAGGTTGAATGTTACTCATTTTAACGCGAATGTCAGAGGACACTTATAACTTACTCCTATATTAATTTGTGTTTTACAAATATAACATGAAAAGCCAGATTCGCACATATAATTATGTGGTAACAAAGGGTAGCATGGCTTTTATTATTTTTTTGTGGAGACTTGATATTGATTTTCATCAAAAAATCAACTTAACTACTAGTGTTAAACATATATTATCTTTCACGGTCTTTGTGTACGGTCAAAATATTATCATATTTTGTGTACAACTGAAAATGGCTTCCCGTACCATCTGAAACTGCCCCGAGTACCACCGTTTGAGAACCTATGGTTTAATTTATGAGAACAACGTGGAGTCCCCCCCACCTCTGCTCCCATCGCTTCGTTGCAATGAGAGAGGCACGGGGTTCCATACAGTTCTGCATCTGATTTGCGTTTCAATAGGCGAGGCGGGGGGTGGGTTTTTCGATGTTAAAACCTCTCTCCTGGCGTTACGGTTGGAGTACAAAATTCGGGGTTTGTTGTTCCTGGGAGTACATAATTCAGAGATTATTTTGGTATGCGGTACAATATTCTAGCTCCATCGGTTAAAATCGTGAAGTTAGCACCCGACATGTTCCAACCTCTCTCCTGGGGTTACGGTTGGAGTACAAAATTCGGGGTTTGTTGTTCCTAACAGTACATAATTAGTACATTATTATGGTAGGTGGTACAAAATTCTAGCTTCAATGTCGGGTGCTAGCGTGAAGTTAGCACCCGACATGTTTCAACCGCTCTCCTGGGGTTACGGTTGGAGTACAAAATTCGGGGTTTGTTGTTCCTAACAAGTACATAATGTAGTTACAATTTATTAATGGGTAGAGTGTGGTAACAAAATTCACAACTCAAATGTCGGTAGTGCTAATATTTAACTACATGATTCTTGTTTAAATTGAAAAACAACAAACCTCAAATGCCTCGAGATAAAACAATTTAATACATAAAATATCTTCTTAACCTTTCCAGAATTGCAAGAACGCAAACCTGTCCAACCTGCAAGAACAACGAGTTAGAATGTGCTGACGATTATCCTGTAAGTACATGCGTCGTGGGTGTGTGACGGTGATGCAGACTGCCCTGATGGAAGGTAAGGGCAGTAGCAGTGAGAGTAGGTGTGTGACAGTGATGCAGACTGTCCTGATGGAAGGTAAGGGCAGTAGCAGTGAGAGTGTAGTGTGTGACAGTGATGCAGACTGTCCTGATGGAAGGTAAGGGCAGTAGCAGTGAGAGTGTAGTGTGTGACGGTGATGCAGACTGTCCTGATGGAAGGTAAGGGCAGTAGCAGTGAGAGTGTAGTGTGTGACGGTGATGCAGACTGTCCTGATGGAAGGTAAGGGCAGTAGCAGTGAGAGTGGAGTGTGTGACGGTGATGCAGACTGTCCTGATGGAAGGTAAGGCCAGTAGCAGTGAGAGTGGAGTGTGTGACGGTGATGCAGACTGTCCTGATGGAAGGTAAGGGCAGTAGCAGTGAGAGTGAGGTGTGTGACGGTGATGCAGACTGTCCTGATGGAAGGTAAGGGCAGTAGCAGTGAGAGTGAGGTGTGTGACGGTGATGCAGACTGTCCTGATGGAAGGTAAGGGCAGTAGCAGTGAGAGTGAGGTGTGTGACGGTGATGCAGACTGTCCTGATGGAAGGTAAGGGCAGTAGCAGTGAGAGTGGAGTGTGTGACGGTGATGCAGACTGTCCTGATGGAAGGTAAGGGCAGTAGCAGTGAGAGTGAGGTGTGTGACGGTGATGCAGACTGTCCTGATGGAAGGTAAGGGCAGTAGCAGTGAGAGTGAGGTGTGTGACAGTGATGCAGACTGTCCTGATGGAAGGTAAGGGCAGTAGCAGTGAGAGTGAGGTGTGTGACGGTGATGCAGACTGTCCTGATGGAAGGTAAGGGCAGTAGCAGTGAGAGTGAGGTGTGTGACGGTGATGCAGACTGTCCTGATGGAAGGTAAGGGCAGTAGCAGTGAGAGTGGAGTGTGTGACGGTGATGCAGACTGTCCTGATGGAAGGTAAGGGCAGTAGCAGTGAGAGTGGAGTGTGTGACAGTGATGCAGACTGTCCTGATGGAAGGTAAGGGCAGTAGCAGTGAGAGTGTAGTGTGTGACAGTGATGCAGACTGTCCTGATGGAAGGTAAGGGCAGTAGCAGTGAGAGTGTAGTGTGTGACGGTGATGCAGACTGTCCTGATGGAAGGTAAGGGCAGTAGCAGTGAGAGTGAGGTGTGTGACGGTGATGCAGACTGTCCTGATGGAAGGTAAGGGCAGTAGCAGTGAGAGTGAGGTGTGTGACGGTGATGCAGACTGTCCTGATGGAAGGTAAGGGCAGTAGCAGTGAGAGTGAGGTGTGTGACGGTGATGCAGACTGTCCTGATGGAAGGTAAGGGCAGTAGCAGTGAGAGTGGAGTGTGTGACGGTGATGCAGACTGTCCTGATGGAAGGTAAGGGCAGTAGCAGTGAGAGTGAGGTGTGTGACGGTGATGCAGACTGTCCTGATGGAAGGTAAGGGCAGTAGCAGTGAGAGTGAGGTGTGTGACGGTGATGCAGACTGTCCTGATGGAAGGTAAGGGCAGTAGCAGTGAGAGTGGAGTGTGTGACGGTGATGCAGACTGTCCTGATGGAAGGTAAGGGCAGTAGCAGTGAGAGTGAGGTGTGTGACGGTGATGCAGACTGTCCTGATGGAAGGTAAGGGCAGTAGCAGTGAGAGTGGAGTGTGTGACGGTGATGCAGACTGTCCTGATGGAAGGTAAGGGCAGTAGCAGTGAGAGTGAGGTGTGTGACGGTGATGCAGACTGTCCTGATGGAAGGTAAGGGCAGTAGCAGTGAGAGTGAGGTGTGTGACGGTGATGCAGACGTTTTTACACTCGTTATGTCCAATTCCCTTCTCCTTTGCCATGCTCTTGGGCTTAGAACACCGGTATGTCAGTGGTCAAGGTCTAGTAATCCGGAGGTTGCGGGTTCGAAACCTAGCCGGGACAAAATTTGGAATTTTGACTCCATACTAATACTTACTTATCTTGGCTTTCTGCTGGAACAATGGCACTCATTAGATTTAATCAGGCAGTATAAATAAGGCGATAATTATTACCTACTAACTTATATTTAACCCGGGATCAGTACGGTTCGGTTTTGTAACGTATCCAGGACACGGTAACATATACGGTTCTGAGAGAAATCTCTCACAACCGTATTATTATTATACAACGCTTTATTAGGTTAAATGGACATTATGTACTACAAATAATTATTTTAACAATGAAAAAAATGGAAACAATATATACAATAAAAATGAAAAAGAATAGAAAATATGTAAAAACATCAGTCCTAACTAAAGGGCGGGGATGGCAATAACCCCGCCATAGGCAATAACCTAGAGGTGTGTGATTGCGTACTGATTGCGGGTTAAAAAAATTGTTGTTTTGTTTCTAGTGATGAGAAGTCCTGCACGAACAAGACATGCCGTGCTGATCAGTTCCAATGCAAGAACGGCGGGTGCATCCCCGGCATCCTGGAGTGCTCGGGAGAGCGGGAGTGTCCTGATGGGAGCGACGAGATGAACTGTGACCGTAAGTCATTATCAATAACATAACAGTAGCCGATCTCCGTGGCTCAGTGGTTAAGAGCATTGGTTGCTGACCCGGAGGTTGCGGGTTCGAATCCCGGCCGGAGCGGAAAATTCGAACCGAGTTTTTCCGTTTCCGGTATGGCATGGATGTAAAGGTAAAGTGCCCTGAAGTAATGCGAAAGCGGTTCCGGGGCACAAATATCTTTTAAAAAAAAACATAACAGTGTCCAAAAAAGTGGCCTAACACATGCTTTGCATTATTGGCCACTTAAACTTGCCATGTTCTTAATTTTTATTTTATTAATAAGTTATTTTTTACATTTAAATTTTATTTATGAAGATGAAAGAATTTGTTGAATAAAAAATAATCTTTTGAAAGTACTAAAAAAAAAATTGTTTGAGCGCACGGTTAACTCTCGAGTATCTAGGTTCTGGCTTGCCATACGGTAGAAAATGTGTATTAAAAAAATATTTCGATAAAATTTTCAATAAATTTGGTGATTCTTTTAAATTTGTAATAACAGTAGTGTCCAATGTCCATACATTTCTTATAAGAAAAAAGCATTCAAAATATACATACACCTATCCCAGACAGCACAGTCAACTGGATGTATACCATACTGTTAGGTGGAAAAAGTCTACTTGCCCACCTGGAAATCAGCTGGAGATTTCCACCTTCCACCTGACCTCCACCTGGAAATGAACTGGAAATGAACTGGAAAGTAACCCAACTTTTAACTGGAAGTCAGTTGCCCAAAGTCAACTGGATTTGTTCCACTTATTTCCAGCTACTTGTAGCGCTCTCTAGTGGATGGGTAGTAACTCACTACCACAATGTTGACATACCTATTTACCTATACTGTACATTATACTACATAATAATCAAATGCTACGCTCTTGGTTTTGAGGTCGTGGGTTCGAATCCCATTATATGCATTTTTTTTTTCAAATAATAATAGTAATAAAAATACTAGAAACAAATGTATATTAGGCATAAATTCAATTTCAGTTATTTAATTTAGAGGCCATACATTCAAATCTCATGAAGAATATTTTTTTTGTATAAAAATAAAGTAATAAATTTTAAATAGGTTTTTTTAACACATACACACACACAAATTTGGGTATAATTTTTTTTTATAGAAATTTGGAAGAAAAAGAAAATAATAATCGTTTTAAACAACACAATTCAAATAAGACTCTTAACATGATTATATTTTAACAATAGAGTGTATTATTTATTAATAAAAAAAATTGTCACAAAAGTGTAAAATGCACTATCAAATTTCCACCATATCACAAGACCTTGTACCAATGTATCACAAGTATTTCATATAATACTCAAAGTTGTGCATGTCTGGCTGACTATGTCCTCTTGGGGCTACAATACCAAACGGTACTCTCACTGAGAGTTCACCCCCCCTAAGCCACCTTCAACATACTAGGAAATTATCAAAATTAAAATATCTAATACAATTTTCAAGTGCACTGGTAATCAAGTGGTTAACGCGCTAGTCAGATAATCAACCTAGCGTAGGGTTCCGTTGTTTCAAAATTTTCCTCATTATGGTTGTGACCACATAATAAAAGACTCTGAGGGTTAGGTGGTAGAAAATGCTTTGAGCATAACCTTTAACCTTACCTGGTGGTTACCTTCCAATTAAAAGTGTTATTATTATTTTTATTGGGACACCAGCCATGAGAAAAAACCTTAATGGTGACAAAATGCCAGGTTTTAGCTAGTATAGAAATAAAATAATGATATCCAATTATAAAATATGCTCATAACATGTACATAATCACAATAAAATAATAATACTTTGTAAATTAAAATATATTTCTTTTGTGAAACCAAAAATAACAAAGAAATAAACTAATAGCCAGCAGAAAATGAACATGGGGCATGGAATACACCAGTTTTCATGAAATTGCAAAAGTTAAGCAATGTCTAATGTGGTGGAACATGGATTAGTGAATGTTATTATGTATTTGTAATCCTTCATCACAAATTATATACTGCTGTGGCTAATTAGAATTGCTGGGTTGTTTGCTTTGAGAATTATTACCAAAAAACATTGTTATACTTAAATTAAAACAAAATTGACTTGTTAAGACTAGTGAAATTATAAAACACAATAGTGTGGAACACTTTTTTTTAAATAGATATAAAATTAACTCAAAATTTAAGGGGCTTCATAGTAATAAGGTGGTAGAGAGAGCACAATAGTTATTATTGTTATTATGAACAGTGCACAGTAAATTGGCCAATTAATTTTAAATCAAGTAATCAGGAAGCATGTCACAAAGTAAACATCATTTTTTAGTGTGCCAGAACCACCTATGAGTGAAATATTCATTTTATAATAATATGTATTGTACATCTAAATAAAATCCACAGAGTGAAAAATTTCACTATCTAGCACTATGCATTCAGCTGTTTCTTTGCTTGAACCAGAACCTTTTTTTAGCCAACCTATGGTCAAGAGATCTTGAGCATAAAAAATTCTGTTTCCCTTAACACATGAGACTAGCATTCATGGTCCTACTTTGGCTTGGCTAGGCTAGGTGAGATTAATATGGGTAGCTGGTATGATTCCAAGTGAACTAAAGGTGTTAATCCCCACATTGTGCTAGTCCAGGAACAGCAGAGTGCAGAAAGTTCATTAGGGTCCAAGTGGATGTCTCTAGAAATGGATGGTTATTGTCAGATGAAAAAGGTGATCCAGTATTAACTGTTTCTTGTCCTCTCCTTTCCTTCTGTCACGACTCACGATTTAGACAAACTAAAGAACTATTTTTTGAAACATCTCGAAAGCAAATTTGGAGTTCAGAAATGACAAAGTAAACACTTTCAGTAGTTATAAAAAAGATGTTCAAAACTAATTAAAATATTATTTGTATTTAAAATAATTATGTTGAAATAAATGAAATACCTATTATTTAAGAGAATTATTAATTATTTAAAACAATTCACAATTTGTCACAAAAATATCACAATTTCTGAATTTCCTTCATCAAAGGACGAGTTTTATCTAAACACTTCCAGTAGTTATAAAAAAGATCAAAACTAATTAAAATGATATTTGTATTTAAAAATGTTCAAAACTAAATGAAATAAGATTTAAAAGAATTATTAATTATTTAAAACAATTTACAAATCACCAATATCACAATTTCTGAAATTACGAAAGATCAAAGATGGCGTCTTCAACAAAGGACGCGTTTTATGTAAACTGGAAAAATATGGAGCATTTCCAGCTGACTGGTCAACTGACTAAATTCTAGTTATGTCCTAGCTGGAGAGAGTCGTTATATTTCCAGCTGACTGCCCAGGTGACTGAGTCTAGATGGATTTTTGTTGGAAATATCCAGGTGGCTGGTCAACTGATTTAATCCATGATGGAAAAATCCAGCTGTCGGGACAGTTGGAGGTCCAGTTGACTTTATACACCTGGATATTTCCACCTTAAATCCAGACTGGAAGTCAACTTCCGTGCTGTCTGGGATACAGGGTATCCCGGATACAGATGCAAATATTTTGAGGGTAGGTTCAACCCACCGTGGACTATCATTTAAGCGAAACTTGCAGTGGGCCATTTCGCTTCGTTAAAGAGTTATGGCCAAATCCCTGTTTTTCCCACAGGTCTATAGGTCACTTGGATCGATGCACGTTTTTAAAGAAATGATAGCCAGTAGGAAAGTTTTGACTTCATGGATGGATAGTCATGCATATTTCCCTTCAAATGCAGTTAGTTGCATCAAAAAATTATTGAAAAACCAGAAGGATATTTAATCATCATATATTCAAAAAAAATTCTCGAAAATTCTTGTACTTCTCCGATTGCAATTTTGCGTATCACTAATCAAAAAAATACCCTTTGCAATGTTGTTTCAATAAATTCTAAGTTCTTTCAGACGCGTGAAAGAACGAATGAGATACGCCTTATTAAACGGCACCAGAAAGAGAAAAACAATCGTTCAAATTTTGAATCTGGGCGCTATTGCATTTTGAAGATCACTACTTAGGTGCCCAGACGTTGCAATCTTCATATTATATATCTTGATTCTTAGCCAGTAAATCAAGTATTCTTTTATTTACAGCAAGCAAGAAGATCATGTGTGACAAGCGAACTCACTTCGACTGTGGCGGTGTGGCCGGCATGTGTCTGCCTCTCTCGAAGGTGTGCGATAAACACCCCGACTGTCCCCAGATGGAAGATGAAGATCCAGAGAAGTGTGCGCAGAACGAATGTATCAAAGACAATGGAGGCTGCTCACATAGGTATGATACAGTAGCGTAGCGTGGATTTGGAACTTCGGCTTTGAATGGTCACATTGGTCACCCATAATTATAAGTCCTCCTGACCTTGGTCGTTCCTACGAGAACAGGTGTATTCAACGCGTCATCGACGTTGGCTCCTAACATTTTGATTTACTAAGATCATCGTGCGTATGTGTAGGGGGGGGAAACCGCGTGCCCTCTTTAACTTTTTAGGGTGTACCGCCACGAAAAAAACGTTGGCCTTCCCTGAACTATAGCATTGAAGATAATTTCATAAGCACCAGGTGCGGCCGGTGGGAAAATCTTTTGGGGGTGCTGCCACTTCATTGTGTACGAGCTAGGACTTGAGAAAATCTTCTGTTTTTCATTTTCGTCTGGAGGTGCTGCAGTTCCGCAGCCTCTCAGCACCGGCCGCGTCTGATAAGCACTATCACCACCCTTGTTGATCAGGATTATTTTGTACTAACTATTTTTAATGTTATTTGTTACTAAAAATTGTAAATAAAGCTGGTCTAAATTGTTTATACTCGTATGTACAATGGTACATATATGTATAGATTGTATAGTTAAGATTAAATTATATTATGTATATCGTTATTCACAGATGTGTGGACTTGCCGATTGGATATATGTGCGAGTGTCATGCGGGATACAAGCTGTCGGCGAATAGACACACTTGCATTGGTATGTTATTGTTAATAAGCTTTATGTATCATTCATTGACAGATAGGATTGCATAGAGCAAATGAATAATAGTTAAACATGGATACTTCCAAGTACATTTGCTTCCCTAGACTCTTTTTTTCCGTGGTCCGTTTAGTAGTGTATGAAAGTTGCTTAACCTGGATTAAAAACAGTTTCTCGCCTAGGTTGATAACCTTTATTACCTGTATATCAAAAAACATTGTTGGTCAAAGTGATTGAGACACTATTCTGCTAATCCTGGTAGCGTAGGGATCCTTTGATTCGAATCCCAACAAGTGCATGAATTTGGGATAGGTTGAGACTCTTGAATAAGTCTCAAATAAATCATCTTACAACCAGAATAAATCAAGGGGCACAACAAAAGAACGGATAGAATTTCCAATGAAAGGTTCTGGGACCTCGCGAAGGTTCTGGTCAAAACCCGACAGTAAGTAAGTAGGTTGAGGAAGTAAGAATGACATCAATACAACTGCGGGAGTGAGGGGACTCTATTCCTAATCGAGCAGTATACTCGTATATAAGTGTACTAGCGGGCTGCACCCGCTTCGCCAAGCCATCACACACACACACACCACCCATACATCACACACCACATACACACACACCACATACACAACACATCACACACAAACAACACATACACAAAACACATCACACACCATCCACACACACACACCCCCCCACACACACACCCACCCCAACACACCACCACACACCCTACACACATCACACACAACACACACCCATCCACACACACACACACACACACCACACACACACACACACACACACACACACACACTCACACACACCCACCACCCACCCACCCACACACACACCACACACACACACACCCACACACACACCACCACCACACACACACACCACACACACACACACCACACACACACCACACCCCAACCACACACCCACACCCCCCACCCACCACACACACACACAACAACCCACCACACACCACACGCACACAAACACACACACCACACACACACCACACACACACACACACACACACCACACAACACACACACACACACACAAAACCACATCGCTGTAATTTCAAAATCCCGAGCCAAATCTACATAGCGGATATTTATAATGTAGCAAACTGGCCTATATTTCGAGAACGATTTGTCAGAATATGGCAACAAAGGGCTCAAATAAAATCATGTGATGTTCTCAGACAGTTTTTACAATAAAAATATAGGTCCTTGCGATAACTTTCAAGTTCCGTGCTGGAATCTGTAAAAAAACGTGAAAAGTCTAAAAAAATGGTCGAAATTTCGAACATTCTGGCTTCTATCTCGAGAACGGTACGTCAGAATGTGGCCTAGTATGAATTAAATGAAAGCTAGTTTTGTCTAATGTGTTAATAAATAATAAAAAATATAGGTCCTCGCGACAAATTTTAAGTTCCGCGCTGGAATCTGTTAAAAAACGTGAAAAGTCTGAAAAAAAGGTCGAAATTCCGAACATTCTGGCTTATATCTCCAGAATAGTACGTAAAAATGTGGCCTAAAATGAATTAAATGAAAGCTAATTTTGTCTAATGTGTTATTAAATAATAAAAAATATAGGTCCTCGCGATAGATTTCAAGTTCCAGGGCAAAGACTGTCTTAAAATCGGACCCTTCCTCAAGGAAATACTTGAGGAAGGTCATAACTCAAGGACGGTTTGGAATTTCGGACTTTTGATAGTTTTCCTGGTATTTTCCGGCAATTTTACTTGGGGTCGTCTCTCATCAATTTTTCGCTATCTCTTACCGTTTCGCCTAAACAATTCGTGCACACAAAGTCCGTAGCCACAAAGCCACAAAGCCCGTCCATATTTCTCATTTATATATAGAGATTATTATATTATTAACCTCTATGGTCCGGCTGTACACAATTGTGCACATTTTTTTTGTAGTGCCTTGGACCTGAATCTTTTTGTTATTATTTACTCTGGAGGATAAATTATTCTAGTAGTAAATTTAGTTTTGAGTGTTTATCAATACTTATATCATGATTTTTTTTCTACTCTTTGTGCAAATGTGCATATCATCATTTACAAATAATCATCTGTATCGAAGTACACAAATGTCCGGAATTTATCCATACAATTTAAAAAAAAGTTATCGGTCCGAGGAGGTTAATACTACCTTGCTCTATTCCCTTTTATACATTGGTCTACTCACATTCCTGTTCTTACTAACATTCCTGGTCCTGGGTCTATTTCCGTTAAGCACTTGGTAGTCAAGTGGTTAACGCGCTAGTCTTGTAAACCAGGTAGCGTAGGGATCCGTTGGTTCGTATACCACCCAGTGCATGAATCTTTCCTCATTTATTTGAGTTTGTGACCACATAATAATAAGACTCTGAGGGTTAGGTGGTAGAAAATAAATGCTTTGAGCATTAACCTCGCCTGGTGGTTACCTTCCACTTAAAAGTGTTATTATTATTATATGACTATGATGTCAGGGCACTTCAGTCCATTCAAGTGTCTCACATCTCCAAGAGCCTGTTCGAAGTGCTCAAATAATAGTTCATTTATCACTTATAATTTTTTTTGGTAGTTATTCAATGGGGTCCCTCTATTAATACTTTACCTCAGTCATTATTTTTACTTAGGTGGTAGAAAATGCTTTGAGCATTAACCTCGCCTGGTGGTTACCTTCCACTTAAAAGTATTATTATTATTATTTCCGGTCACCTTCCACTTAAAAGTATTATTATTTCCGGTTACCTTCCACTTAAAAATATTATTATTTCCCAGACGTGACGAGTGCCAGATCCCCGGCTTCTGCTCCCAGCTCTGCACCAACGAGAAGGGCGGCTACAAGTGCGAGTGCATCTCCGGCTACATCAAGGACCCCCACCACCCCGCCCACTGCAAGGCGAGCGAAGGCCACGCCTCGCTGCTCTTCGCGCGGAGGCACGACATCCGCAAGATCTCGCTGGACCACCACGAGATGACCGCCATCGTGAACAACACCAAGTCCGCCACCGCCATCGACTTCGTGTTCCGCACCGGCATGATCTTCTGGAGCGATATATTCGAGATGAAAATCTACAAGTGAGTTATTGGTTGATTTTTTTTTTTTTTAATGGAGGGAAAAATTTTCGTGATCAAATACAGGCGTGGTTTGAGAATTTAGGAGCCCGTGAAAGGGTTTTCTACCCTCTAAAAACCCCCCCAGAGGATCGTTTGTTTCAATTTTGCCCCGGAACCGATTTCTCATTACTTCGGGGCCCCTTATGAGCTAGATGCTCTTATATTTTTTTATTATTATTTGATTTCTTTATATTTTTTTCTTTCTACTTTCCTTCCCCCCCCCCCCCCCCTTTTTTTTCCATTTTCCTTCTGTTTTTATTATTTTTTTTACTAGCACCACTATAAAACTATAGTATAAGCCAGACATACAGATAAACATATACAGCCCTTCACCAATAATCCCCAAAAATAGTTAATGCTATCCACAAAAAAAAAAATACTTCTCGTATGCATGGCAATCATATAGGTTGTGAGGTATTTCTATGGATGTTGTCTGCGTGGTGGTACACTTCTTGGTCTGTAAGCAGGTCCCGTCTCAACACGAGATGATCTCGGTTGAGGACGGGGGAGATCGGATGTGATAACTAATAATTCGCACAGGTTTCGTTTACAAAAAACTGCGACTGCATTATTTATGTAGATGTACTGGAAAACAGATTCTTTACAGGCGCAGCCGGTGGGAAAATGTTTTGGTATTTGTTGCCACATAAGCCGGACTAAAATAGGATTAATAGAGTTTGAGTTTGTTTACCAATCATACTAATTATACATTAATTATTCTAGAAATGTGTGATAATTTTCATTGTGTACGAGATAGGACTTGAGAAAATTCTCTCTTTCTATTTTGTCTCCTCCTTAGCACTGGCCGCGCCTGTACTAACTCTTCAGTTCTCTGAGCTCGAGACGTCCTAGTGAGGCTCGTCAGCTGTACAGAACTCAGAGAACCATTTCTTCCTCTTTTTAATGATAATGTATGTTAGTTAATGTGTGAAATTGCTTCATTTTATTTTAAGGTTTGAAATATACTAAACTGACTTCAGTTGTTGGATCAATAAGGCGGCGGACTTGTAATTTAGAAATCGGTGGTTTGAGTCTACTATGGAAATTATTTAGTAAGGCAAGTTTGAGTCATAGTGATCAACGAATGATTTTCTTGACCGAACTCGGTAGCTTGATCGATAAGGCGGCGGACTTGTTACCTGGAGGTCGGTGGTTCAAGTCCTGCTTTCAGCGTAGATTTAGGGCGAATTTAATAGACAAATTCTATAACTCAAGTAATTTCTAAGCGTCGGTTTTCCCTACCTTACACAGTGCGTAATCCGTGACTTAGCCCCACAGAGGTATTACAAAACGTCTATAAATTCCGCCCTTAGTAATAATAATATCGCCTTATTTATACTGCCCGATTAGGACTATTAAGTCCCATTATTCCAGCAGTAAGCCCAAGACGTATTATTATGTGGTAAAAATCCCAAATGGGAGGATAACTTGTCTTGTCCCGGCTGGGTTTCGAACCCGCGACCTCTGGAATCTCTGGATTCACACAGTGCCGCCTTTACCACTGAGCTACCGGGACAGACAGTAAAGCGAGTTTGAGTAGGTGTGACATCACGAAAGTGATTAACACAAATATGATAACAGTGATAGTGTTGAACGCACTGCTTGTGTTCCCAGGGCGCCTATAGACGAGGGCTCCGAGAGGACAGTGGTGATAGAGCACGACCGGACGTCTGCAGACGGCTTGGCGGTGGACTGGATCTACTCCCACATCTACTGGACAGACTCCAGCAAGAACACCATCGAGCTGGCAAACTTTGAGGGCACCATGAGGAAGATACTGTCCGATCATATCTTGAAGAACCCAGGTCCTTGGTTGTCAATCCCATTGATGGGTGAGTTTTCTTGTCCTCCTCAGACCCCGCGTCGTATACACGACATAATTATGTATATACGACAAATGTACTTTAATGTGTTTTTTTAACGCTTTCGATCCCAGTGTCGTATATAAACGACATGGCCAAATGGCCATTTTGGACATGGGATTTCGGAATGACCATTTTTTTTTTAAATACTTTGTCCCAATGAAAGCCACAGTTGACATGGCATCAAAAAATTCGACCATAAAATATGCTCGGGACTGAGGAGGTAAGTTTCATTATTATCTACTAGAATGCCATTTAATTATCAAACTATTACTATCATTATTAATACCTATTATTTATCAGTAAAGATGTACATATGTATGTAACTATGCATTCAAATATTGATTACAAAGAAATGGATATAATTTTGAAAATAATAAATTAATTATAAGTAAAAGAGACATTTGCACAAGGTATCTCAGGTGTTTCGTAGTTATAGGACATGGTAAAAGAAACAATTCTTCCCCAGGTGAATTTTGACATGAAAAAAAAAAAAAACAAAATAGGATGATGACCATATCTTCGTAAGAGAAGGGTAAATCCAAAAGTTTACATGTTATGTCCTATAAACTCTTACCATTTGCACCATTGATCTGAATTTTGACATGAAAAAAAAAGGAAAATGAGCATATCTTCGCAAGAAAAAGGGTAAATCCAAAATTTTACATATTATATCTTACCATTTGCACCATTGACCTGAAACACCCTGTAAGTTATACAAGTGTATGTCCTAACTAAGAGGCGGGGCTATGGTAACCACTCCCTCTCTTCTCCTCAGGTGGATGTACTGGTCTGACTGGGGGGCCACGCCCAAGATCGAGCGCGCAGGCATGGATGGCTCACATAGGAAAGTTGTCATCGTGCGGGACATCAAGTGGCCCAACGGTCTCACTCTAGACCTTGTGCAGGTAAACCAATTTCTCATTATACTGTCCCGGTAACTCAGTGGTAAAGGCGACACTCTGTGAATCCAGAAATTCCAGAGGTCGTGGGTTCGAACCCCAGCAGGGACATGACAAGTTATCATCCCATTTGGGATTTTTACCACATGATAATACGTCTTGGGCTTACTGCTGGAATAATGGGACTTAATAGTCCTATTCGGGCAGTATAAATAAGGCGATATTATTATTATTATTATACCTTCTCGAATTAAAAGCTTTTAAACATACACACACAAAGGATAGGTACCAAGAAGAATGAGAAAAGAAAGGGAAAAGGAACAATGAAAGAGAAATACAATAGGAAGTGAATATTATGTGTATTTTTTAAATAAATAAGACGTACCTACATAATGTATAGTATTAGTTCTCATGGGGTGTAAAACGTAGAATGAGATTATTTTTTTTTTACATAAACCTCAGATGTTTTCAAATATGTACACCCGCATGTAATATTCTATGATCTTGGAATTTTTGTTATGTTTGTGAAATAAAAAATGGGAAAATTTACTTTACATTTTCTGTTCATCCCAGAAACGCCTATACTGGGTGGACGCGAAACTGAACGAGATCTCATCTTGCGACTACAATGGCGAGTCCAGACGTCTGATCCTTTACTCCCCCCGCGCCCTCGCCCACCCCTTCTCCATCAGCACATTCGAGGACTGGCTCTACTGGACCGACTGGAACCAGAAGACCATCTTCAAGGCCAACAAGTTCACGGGAGACAACCTGACAGCCATCACCGGTATCCACCAGGTAAGCACCCAACACCATCACCGGTATCCACCAGGTAAGTACCCAACACCATCAGGGCCGTATTTAGGGGGGGGGGCCCAGGGGGCCCGGGCCCCCCCCTCGAGTTTGGCCCCCCTCGAAATTACGCAGGCTCTCGTCCCGGGCCTCCCCTCGAAATTCTTACTTGAACGCTGGCTCTCGTCCCGGGCCCCCCCTCGAAATTCTTACTTGAACGCAGGCTCTCGTCCCGGGCCCCCCCTCGAAATTCTTACTTGAACGCTGGCTCTCGTCCAGGGTCCCCCTTGAAATTCTTACTAGAACGCAGGCTCTCGTCCCGGGCCCCCCCTCGAAATTCTTACTTGAACGCTGGCTCACGTCCAGGGTCCCCCCTTGAAATTCTTACTTGAAAGCAGGCTCTCGTCCCGGGCCCCCTCTCGAAATTCTTACTTGAACGCAGGCTCTCGTCCCGGGCCCCCCTCGAAATTCTTACTTGAACGCAGGCTCTCGTTCTGGGCCCCCCTGCCTTGAATTTTTTTCTAGGTACATTACATAACTACATACGTACATGTTGATTCCTAAACACAATAAACAGGAAAAACCAACTCCATTACAACATAATATTATGTACCTACCAAGTAGAATCCTAAGTGGAAAGTGCAAAACACGGTGCTTATGATTTATTTTTACTTTCTTTATCCTATAGAAAGGAAAGTAATGGAATCACCAAAAAATTTTGATAGTGAGTTTTCAATGCCAAAACACGTTTTAGGGTCCCCAGAGCCTAAATCCAAAGTTTCAGCCATTGTTCCGTGTGTCTATCTGTCTGTATGTAAACAGGATATATCAAGAACGGCAGAAGCTAGAGACTTGAAATTTGGCACAGAGGTCATAAATATATATAGGACGTACTCGTAGCATGAAACTTTTGGATTTTTTCATATCTTCAACTGTTTGGTACCCGACTCTAATTACCGGTATTTTGGGAGGGTCCACCCGGACTAACTTTTTTATTATTTATCCTAGATGTGGGTTGTTACATATCAATTCATTGATTATTTGAGGTTCTGAACACGAATTTCATAACCATTTTTTATCTTAGTAAGAACTTTTTAACCCAGATGGGGCTGACGTCCTTCCAGAAGGACGTCCTTCTCAAAGGACGTCAGCCCCATCTGGTGAAAGGTACTACGTTGTGGATTCTTCTAATTAATTCAGCTTGTTGAGGTTAGTTGGCGAGACCTTAAGCTCTTTGTTTTGAGTCCGAGTGATAAGTTGACAGCACTTATTTTGATTCAGGACTCAATTTATATCACTCCAAAAAAATAAAACAAAAAATTTCACCGCGTTATCTGGGTTAATTTAAGGTAAAAAATGGATGGGTAACACGTAATATAGTCACAATTTTAAAGCTAAATCACATTTTTTCTCGAAATTTGAAGTGACCTATCAATTCAAAGTTAGAAAGTTTTAGGCAAGGGTCTGAGCTTTCATTTGACACATTGATAGCAAATTTCTGATGAGCCGTTCTTGAGCTACGCCAAGTAAGGAAAAAAATATGGATGGGTAACACGTAAAATAGTCACGTTTTTAAAGGTAAATGACATTTTTTCTCGAAATTTGAAGTGACGACTGATCAATTCAAAGTGAAAAAGTTCTTGGCAAGGATCTGAGCTTTCATTTGACATATCGATCGCAAAATTCTGATGAGCTGTTCTTGAGCTACGCCGGGTAAAGACAAAATATTCAAGTTTTTCGACAGATTCTCTCTCCATGTGTGTGTGTGTGTGTGTGTGTGTGTGTGTGTGTGTGTGTGTGTGTGTGTGTGTGTGTGTGTGTGTGTGTGTGTGTGTGTGTGTGTGTGTGTGTGTGTGTGTGTGTGGTGTGTGTGGTTTGTGTGGTTTGTGTGTGGTATGTGTGGTTTGTGTGTGGTGTGTGCTGTTTGTGTGTGTGCTGTGTGTGTGTGTGTGTGTGTGCGTGTGTGTGCGTGTGTGTGCGCGTGTGTTTGCGTGTGTGTGTGCGTGCGTGTGTGTGTGTCTGATGGGCTGGCCAAGCGGCGCGCCGTTTACACCTGCTGCGGCGGGTGTAACCCGCTAGTAATATTATTATTATACTATTTGGGCCCCCCCCTGACGAAAATCCTGGATACGGCCCTGAACACCATCACCGGTATCCACCAGGTAAGTACCCAACACCATCACCGGTATCCACCAGGTAAGTACCCAACACCTAGGTCATTCGAGATCGGGGCTTTACTCTCCATTCGCTGGAAACTCTCAAAAAAGTTTGTCTGTCCCGGTAGCTCAGTGGTAAAGGCGGCACTCTGTGAATCCAGAGATTCCAGAGGTCGCGGGTTCGAAACCCAGCCGGAACATGACATGTTATCCTCCCATTTGGTATTTTTACCACATAATAATATGTCTTGGGCTTACTGCTGGAATAATGGGACGTGAATAGTCCTATTCGGGCAGTATAAATAAGGCGATATTATTATTATTCTTCTTCTTTTTTGAGGTCTATGTAGGGTCCAAGGAGGTCCCCAAATATTCAATTTCAATATTGTTTTCTAAAGGTATCATATTTTTTAATATTAAAAGGAAAAGCACGGGGCCCGTTAAAATCGACCACATATAGGTAGATCTCTATACCTATTACCCTGCGGCTCTTTATATAATTTAAATAACTCGTTTTTGAAAAGAATAATATTGACAAAGAGCTGTAGTGATTATCGCCTGAGGTAATCTCTCCCATCCAACCCATAAAGAGTCTTCTGAGTACTCAGTGATCGGTTTTCGTCACTTTTGTGATGACACAACTACTCGAACTCAAGCTGCTAATTTTTTTTACTGAACTTGGGACTCGAATTACCAACTTTACGATCAAACTACTGAGGTTGGTGGTTTTTTTTTTTTTTTTTTTTTTTTTAAGTGGGGTTTAACGTCGCTTTCAACTGCCATGGTCATATCACGACGGGGGTTTTACCCTCCATTCGCAGGAAACTCACAAACCTGCTACTCACATTGACCTCACCCAGCCTGAGTGGGGCCGGGAAAAGCCAGCGTCACGAGAATTAGAATTTGAATGGTCACCCATCCAAGTCTTAACCTCGCTGGATGTCGCTTAACTTCGGTGTACTGAAGGGAACCGGTGTATTCAACATGCCATCGACGCTGGCGTTGGTGGTTTCTTATCTTATATTTTCTATTCTAAATTAGTCTCTTCCATTTTATTCTACATTATTATATTCTTTTCTATCCTACATTATTCTATTTCTTTCTATTCTACATTGTTATATTCCTTTCTATCCTACATTATTATATTTCTTTCTATCCTACATTATTATATTCCTTTCTATCCTACATTATTATATTCTTTTCTATCCTACATTATTCTATTCCTTTCTATCCTACATTGTCATATTCCTTTCTATCCTACATTATTCTATTCCTTTCTATCCTACATTATTCTATTTCTTTCTATTCTATATTATTCTATTCTTTTCTATCCTACATTATTCTATTCCTTTCTATCCTACATTATTCTATTCCTTTCTATCCTACGTTATTCTATTCTTTTCTATCCTACATTATTCTATTCCTTTCTATTCTACATTATTCTATTCCTTTCTATCCTACATTATTCTATTCCTTTCTATCCTACATTATTCTATTCCTTTCTATCCTACATTATTATATTCTTTTCTATCCTACATTATTCTATTCCTTTCTATCCTACATTATTATATTCCTTTCTATCCTACATTATTATATTCCTTTCTATCCTACATTATTATATTCCTTTCTATCCTACATTATTATATTCTTTTCTATCCTACAATTTTCTATTCCTTTCTATTCTACATTATTTTATTCCTTTCTATCCTACATTAAGCTATTCCTTTCTATCCTACATTATCATATTCCTTTCTATCCTACATTATTCTATTCCTTTCTATCCTACATTATTCTATTCCTTTCTATCCTACATTATTATATTCCTCTCTATCCTACATTATTCTATTCCTTTCTATCCTACATTATTATATTCCTTTCTATCCTACATTATTCTATTCTTTTCTATCCTACATTATTTTATTTCTGTCTATTCTACATTATTATATTCCTTTCTATCCTACATTATTCTATTCCTTTCTATTCTACATTATTATATTCTTTTTTATCCTACATTAACCGACCTCAGTAGCTTGATCGATAAGGAATATTATTATATTCCTTTCTATCCTAATTATTCTATTCCTTTGTATCCTACATTATTCTATTCCTTTCTATTCTACATTATTATATTCTTTTTTATCCTACATTAACCGACCTCAGTAGCTTGATCGATAAGGCAGTGGACTAGTAACCTGGAGGTCGGTGGTTCAAGTCCCGGTTTCAGCGTAGATTTAGCAAAGCGAGTTTGAGTAAATGTGATATCACGAAAGTGAAAAACACAAATATGATAACTTTAACTTTAACTTTTTTTTTCTATCCTACATTATTCTATTCTTTTCCATTCCGCTCGACAGCTGCAGACCCCGATGGTGCTGCACGTGTATCACCCGTACCGCCAGCCCGATGGCACCAACCACTGCGCCGCCGTCAACGGGCACTGCTCCCACCTGTGTCTGCCCGCCCCCCAGATCAACGCCCACTCCCCCAAGATATCTTGCGCCTGTCCCGACGGGCTTAAGCTGCTGCCGGACCGACTGATGTGCGCCGACGCTGGTAAGTCGGGCGGGGTTGGGTGGAAGAGAATGGCGCAAGCTCAACCTAGTCCCTCGGTCACTTCTTATTTGTAATTTTGTAATTTGTAAATATTTGGCATCTTTATTTATTAAATAACACATAGACAGCATACAAGTAAACACATATAGAAATATATATAGTATGGGTTCCAAGTTCTAACTTATGATAGATAGGTAATATACAATAAAAGATTGAACAAATGTGAAAATTAGGATCTATTTATTATTATGTGCCTATCATGTAGCCAATTCTAACAATATTACTATTCTATTCTAAGAATAATACAGTCGAACCTGGTAAAACAGGAATTCAAGGGACCGGCAATTTTCCTGCTTATAGAAGAGTTTGAAAAAGTTTTTTGAAGCGGGAAACCTGTGCTACGAGTTTTTTTAACAATTTATCTAGGTTTCCTGCTTACCCATTACACAAGTCCTGTTTGTCCAGGTTTGACTGTATAGTTTTCTATTATATTTTCGGTTAAAAAACTATGTAGTTTACCAATTTAAATAGTATAAAATTAAAAATTGACTAGTTTCTAGCATGACGTACTTACCTTGGTAAGCATTGATAGTTAAAGTAATCAAGGTGCTAGTCTGGTGATCCAGGTAGCGTTGGGATCCGTTGGTTTGGATCTCTCCTATTGCATTTTTTTTTTTTTTTTTTTTATCATCATTTATTGGGATATGTGTCCACCATATTCTAGTAGCACTGTCAAGGTCAGGTGGTTAACCTCGAATACCTAAAGTGTTTAACACTTTAAGCATTTACTTCGCCTAGAAGTTACCTTGGAATTTAGACGGAAGGGTTTATTATTATTAGAAAATCTCTAAAAATCAGTGAAAGATAAGAAAATAAATATGAAACGGCCCCAAACTCTATTTTGGGCCGAAGACTTGGCGGGATTTTCTTTGTTTGTTTTTTTTTTTTTTTTTTTTTTTTTTAGATGATAATAAAATTGTTATTCTACATTCTATGGTGATATTGTCTATCATTCAAAAGGCATGTTTATTTATTATTATACTTATGATCAGATTTTTAAATAGGTAGCTATTTAACAGTAATTAGATGACAAAAGTAAATTTACCACATCTTTTTTTCCCTTCTAAATTCTATTATTATTATTATTACTACTACTATTCATCTTTATTAATAATGTTTTTATTACTATAGATGATCAAAGCATGATTTTATTTATTTATTATTACTTGTTCAAATCTATTTTTCAAAATTCCTTTAGTTTATCTTGGATTTTCAATTTGCAACCATTTTATTTTTTACAACCAAGTTTGCTCGACGCTTGTTCTTATTATTTTGTTTTTCCCTTTCCCGTATTTTAGTTTCAAATAAAACGAACAGTTCTACCTTGGACCTGGAAGGACCGTTTACAGTACAGATTACGACACTGGGGCCCAACAGTAATCACGGCGATCATCAGGGCGGCGCCGGCGTAGAGAATGTGACCGAACCTTTGGTAGACGGCGATCTGGAGCGTGAGTAGCCACATCACCTTGGGGTCATGTCATGTACTGTAACGTAGAAATTCTAAGAAGGTCTGAAATAACAAAAAATTAAAATACCTACGAATTATGTTTAGCGTAAGTATAGCATGCTCGTTTTGTTTTGTTTTTTTTTTCTTTCCTTGGCGATTTGTAGTTTCGTTTGTAATTTGATTTCTACTGAACCGATTTAGCCAAAATTTTGTATAGTGACTCAGGAGAATCGAACAAGCTGATTAGTAATACTGAATTAATGTGCAAATTAATGTGTCTAAATTTTCTGCTTGCATTTCTACAGATGACTCATCCAATCCGAACAAAATCAACATTGTTGAACCAGAACACGATGGTATGGTCGCATTTGTTGTGATTCTAGTGTGCACCATCATACTGCTCCTGTCTGGCCTGGTGAGTAAACTTACCCTGCCAATGTAACAAGAATATCGCATTACTTATACTGCCTGACTAGGTATGGGTTGCATAGTCACTAACAGACTGATTAGGCACGGCATCAGCCATTAATTCATTGTGCATAAAGGGTTTTTTTTTTTTTTTTTTTTTTTTTGAATAAAATAGTTCTTTTTATTTGTACAATAATAATATTTCTTAATATTATCTCCTAAGCTTATGCAAACTTCTGAGGAGATTGATTGATTAAATCTGTTCATTAGCAACTATGCACTTGGACCTAGGACTAATAAGTCCCATTATTCCAGTAGTAAGCCCAAGACGTATTATTATATGGTTAAAATCTCAAATGGAAGGATAACTTATATTTTGGCTGGGTTTCGAACCCGCAATCTCTGGATCACCAGGCCAAATCCTTCACTACGGAGCTGCCGGGAAAGAAGATTCTCTACATACAGAGTGTAAATTAATGTATGGACGATTGTGTTTGTGTCTGTAGAAGAAAGAAAAAATTCTTATCTTATATTTTGTTAATATTGTAAATTGGTTATGTACCGTAAAATATACAATACCTAACGGTATTTATTATTATTATTAAATATATTTTACCTAAATTCAGGAGCATGTCCTGGGTATAATTAATGTGGAACTCACTCCCATGAATAATCCCAGGAGCTTTTCAAGTCGAAAAAATAAGTGTTATCTTGCTCTTACACTTGAACTGCCTAATGTATTGTGTTCATTTTTTGGGTGCTTTCATATCTCGATGATTCCATTAGTCTAACATGAATTGAATTTTGATAAAGTTTTCAGGGGCGTCTATACGGGTTCTGTATTGAAAAAAAATGAATACGACCTGAATTGTATCCAGGAATATCCTCCTGGATTATCGTCTGTACATTTATTTACACCACGTATATTGAATAGCTCAGGTCAAAAAGACTTATCAGCCGTTCTTTATTATTTTTTTTAAGTGCAATACAAAACAGATGTTTTCAATGACAATGAAATTTGACATACGCCCAAAGACATTATAATACACTGTTAAGAAGATGAAGAATGATAATCAAATAAAATTAATAATGAGTGAAATACAATTTATATAAATTAAAGAATTTCATTACGACATTCTAACTAAAAACAATTAGAGAAGGTTAACCAATGTTAATTCTTTCATCACACCAGAAAATTTCATTATGTTTTTATTATAAATTGGTTTTGTAGGATGTAGACAGGTTGAATAATCATGTAACTTTGTGTTCCTCAGATCTGCCTGATAGAATAATCATGCAATGAACTTTGTGTTGCTCAGATCTGCCTGATAGAATAATCATGCAATGAACTTTGTGTTGCTCAGATCTGCCTGATAGAATAATCATGCAATGAACTTTGTGTTGCTCAGATCTGCCTGATAGAATAATCATGCAATGAACTTTGTGTTCCTCAGATCTGCCTGATAGTGTACCGCCACTACCTGCACCGCACGAGCGCCAACATGAATTTCGACAACCCTGTATACAGGAAGACCCCAGAGGACCAGTTTGCTCTTGAGAAGAACCAGTACAATCCGGCCAGGATATATCCCACCAGTATAAGCGATGAGGTGAGTAAATAATAATAATAAAAAATCATTGAGCAAGGACTCTGATTGTTAAGTCTCCTCTGTAAATAAATATCATTAAAATAATAATAATAATTTTATTGTACATTTTACACCATATGGCATGTACGAGGGCGGATCAAGAAGTACCCGTGTTTGAAAAAAGAGTGCGAGATACTTACATTTTTGGGTTCTATTTTTCGACGTAGTCTCCTTTCAAGGCTACACACTTCTTATAGCGATCCTGCCACTTTTTTAGCCCTTCCAAAAAGTAGCTCCCTTCGAACTCCTCAAAATAGCCCTTTGTCTGGCTTATGACGTCATCATTTGAGCTGAACCTCTTTCCACCGAGCCAAACTTTCAAGTTAGGAAACAAAAAATAATCGCAGGGGGCTAGGTCAGGTGAGTAAGGTGGGTGTGGCAATAATTCGTATCCAAGTTGATGGATTTTAGCAGCAACAATTCCAGATGAGTGAGCTGGTGCATTGTCATGGTGAAACAAGACTTTCTTTCTCGCCAAATGGGGGCGTGTCTCCTTCAATTTTGCATCAAATCGTGTCAATAACTCACTATAATATGCAGCAGTTATTGTTTTTCCTTTTTCCAAGAAGTCAATAAGAATATTTCCCTTTGCATCCCAAAAAACGGTAGCCATGACTTTTCCGGCCGATTGGACCGATTTCGCCTTCTTTGGGGCAGATTCTCCAACCAAAGTCCATTCTTTTGACTGCTGTTTGGTTTCTGGGGTATAGTGATGTATCCAGGTTTCATCAACGGTCACAACTCGACGCAAAAAATCATCTGGATTGCGATTGAAGAGTTCTAAACTAGCCTTTGAACAATTCAGCCCAATTCGTTTGTTGTCAATTGTGAGCAATCGCGGCACCCATCGCGCCGATAGTTTTCTCATGCCCAGCTTATCATGAAGGATTTTAAAAACAGTTCCATATGAAATGCCCACACTCTCAGCTACTTCACGCACTTTTGTTCGGCGATCTTTGAGAATCATATCATGCACTTTTTCCACGACTTCCTCGGTACACACGTCTTCTGGGCGTCCTGGGCGGTCCTCGTCAAAAATGCTTGTGCGCCCTCGTTTAAATTCATTAAACCAAAAGCGAACAGTGGTCATAGAAGGTGAAGAGCTCCCGTACACAGCATCTAACTTTAATTTTATCTCATCACATTTTTTCCCGTCCAAAAAAAGGAATCGAATAACTGCTCGGTACTGTTCTTTTTCCATATCACTCAACTATACGCAACACAACAACTTCAAGTGACCGATAAATGAAAACTAAGAGAGTAATCAGTTTCAAACTTTGGATGTGGTCATTTGAGATGTCGTTCCATCAACAAGTATCAACAAGTTTCACCAATGATGTAACATGTCCCTAAACACGGGTACTTATTGATCTACCTACGTATACAAAGTGACTTAAAACTAAAAGTAAAACTTAAAATAAGAGGAAATAGGTAAGTAAAAAAAAAGTAAAGTACATTGCACTGTGCATAAAAATAAAAATAAAAAAAACTACCTTAAGTTAAGCAACCTCGTGGTGCTTGCTATTCTCAGGTCAACCCAGGCTGGGTGAGGTGAATGTGGGTAGCTGGTTTGTGTGATTCTAGCGAATAAAGGGTACGTTGAAAAAAAAAAATTGCTTTTCAATTTTTACTACGCCCGTTACGTTACATATTTTCTTTAGTTTTTTTTTTTTTTTTTTTTTGATAGGTACCAAAATGGGCAGAAATCACTTTTGGTGTTTTTTTTTCGATAGAGTAATTTAGTCTTATTTAGATATTGGATAAAATGCTAATTACTTTTTTTTTAACGTTTTGTTACTTTTGTTGCAATATAATTACGTAGGTAATTTATATTTTGTTATTCTAAGAAAACTGTGTCTCTTTCTTTCCTGCACACATGGATACAGTTCTTGAATGACATGTTAATCAGTCCGTATGTAAGTATTTGGTATTTATTTTTACTGTAAAAATATACAAACATGTTTGAACTGTACGGAGTGTACACAATGTCATAGAAAAGAAGTATTCTCAACTTTTAAGAGATAACAATGAACACATTCTACTTACCAAGAAAAGTCATAGTGGTGAAGAATTGTTTTTTCTTTCTTTTCTTACTTCTTCTTTTTCTTTAATGAACATGTCATCTGTCTACGCTTCTTATTTATGTACTATATTTTTAGAGGTCAAAATGGATTAGAATTGTGAGTAGGAGAATTTGATGAAAGAGAGGGAGACAAAAATGAAAAAGACCTGAAACGGAAAAACTGGAGAAAAGAAGATGTGTTTAATTGAAAGATATGGATTTTGTTATTTAGTCCCTTCTCTTGTAATTTATTATTTAATTTAAATTTGTAAATATAATTTATTTAAATTTGTAAATTTTAGTCGTACGAGTGTTACATGTTTTACGTGAAAGAAATCATACGCTAAAGACATATTCCCTTGTGTTACATGTTTTACGTGAAAGAAATCATACGCCAAAGACACATTCCCTGATTTGGTTCCACAGACACATGAGCCCTGAACAGCCCTGGCACGAACGAGTACGTATAAAACACATGTGCACGTGCAGGCAGCTCATTATCAAGTTTACCTAGTCAACGCCAAATTATCAAATGAAACGAGACGGAGAGGACACCCTGTATGCAGCTTCCCTATGTTAAACATGAAGAGATTTATTTATTTTTATTTTTACAATAAAATTTAACAGGACGAAACCTTGATGTTTATTTCTTGTAAGAATGTAGTTTTAAGTACTAGTACATTACACTCAGATGTATACTGATACGCTCAAAAGAAACAATAGATTGTTAACTTGTTAAGCCCTTTCTATTAATAAATATTGCGAAAAATACTATTTACAACAATACCAAGAAAGGTTTAGAATAAAAGATACTCAGGATTACAATAGGTCTTAATTTTTATAAAACCAAAATCATGAAAAAAAGACAGTGTACCTACTTATTAATCTAGATTATTAAATAAATACTAAATTACGTACATTTAGAAACATGAATTGTATTTGCAAATGCATCAATGATGGGTCTGCAAAATAATGTATGAATCTGAGCATCCTGCTAAGATCCAAACGGACTTGTGTGATTTTAATGTGTTCAGTCCTCTCTCAACTTTTGTTTAAAATTACGATATTTATATTAGTGGTTTTGTTGTTCTTAGTGTAATGATAAGTATATGAGCGGGTAGCGCTCTCAGCTTGCATACAGGTGACCCGGGTTCGATTCCCTGTGGAGTCGGATTTTACGGGGTCTACGTACCTCGCGAGAAAAAAATGAGCTATTTGCATGGATAGCGACCAGTGGCGACATTACGAGAAGGAATGAGTTACTTGGACACAATATGTTATTAGGAGTCCCGTAATGCTGTGCTACCCACTAAAGTTGTGACCTAAGAACACAGAAAAGACAAACACATACATAGCGTATTTTTAACAGTAAAATAGGATAGACTTTCGCATTCCCGAATGGATAATGCGTTGGTTAGGCTGAGAAGAAGCGAGCTCACCCAGATATACTGGGATTCTCAGTGCTAGTTTTGATCATTCCTTTTCATTTAGAATAATATTAAGTATTTCCATTTGATTCTGAGGTGATAACCAATCGTTTCGTATTGAATTGAATCCACAGTTTCATTTTGATTGACAGCTAAAGCAAAGACATGGACCTACATAGGTAGTAGGTAGAAATAATGCTTTTATGGTTTTGTATTGGATTTAATATTTCCTAAAAAGAAACTTATCCGGAGGAAAATTATAGCTCACCTATTACAAAACCGTGTTTACAATCTCTAGACTGACCTCAGTAGCTCGATCGACAAGGCGAGTACTAGTACTAAATATTACAGGCCAACAGGACAAATGCATGAGTTTTTTTCATTCGCTAATTATCTAAATAGACATTCATTTATATCTTAACGTGGAGATTTGCATAACATTTGTATTTGTAAACCGTGCGAAGTTAATGCCTTAGGCTTATCGCATTGATGCTGATAGGCTCAGGCACGGGTACTCGTGTTTGTGCTGCTCTCAAAATCATTAAAGTCTATAATATAATAGACATGTCATGATGATAAAGAATCCTCATATTGACTTATAATTTATAATCAACGGAGCTCCAATGTGGCACAGAGTCTCCTTATGGTATTAAGAAAGGATTTTTAAAATTTCCATATAGGAGAGCCATGGAATGTTGGAGTAAGAAACTTTGGGTTCATAGTCAATAACGTTTTTATTCTTTTGAATACTCGTGTATGTAAATGTTTTACGTAAATGTTCTTTATATTTGTTTGGTACTTTTTTGTATGAACAATTTAATTTGATTTTTATTTATTTTCAAAAATAAAAACTAGATAAATGCTTTTCAATTATTACTATGTAGCTACCTATGTTATACTCGGTGCCGAATTTCACCATGTTTCTTTAGTTTTTACTTTGGGTTTTTTTTTTATGAAATAGAAAAAAAAGAAATACTTGAGTGTCTGGATTTGTCTTCAAATGAAAGTTTTCAAAGAACTGATGCCATTGAAAGGCGTCGAACAGTTGCAAAACGACCGTATGATGTTACCTTGGGTTGGGAAAATACCAAGTTTGTTTTTAGATAAGCTATTGCCTAATATTTTTCCCTCTCTTCAAAGCTAATGAATCACCTATGTTAGTTGCAAAACGAACCGACCTCAGTAACTTGAGCGATAAGGCGGCGGTAGCGTCACCTGGAGGTCGTTGGTTCGAGTTACCAAGGTTTTTAGTTTAGTAAGGAGTTTTGAGTAATTGTGACTTCACGATTGTGATTAAACCATGATAACTTTTTTTTTCTCAAAAGATAGACAAAAAACGACAGGAGAGAGAACTTTTTGACAAAAACTTGACTTTAAACGCATCATGTACTTTTTTGTTTTTTATTCATAATATAGTTTTGTATGTAATTTTGTTTTTTGTTAAAATTTTAAGCCAATTGTTTTTGTATCTATTTTTTCTATTTTCTCATTGACGTTTTCGTCATACAGGGTGGACCAAAAGTCTAGCAAGCGCTCCGGTTGCTCTCATGAAGTAAGTAAAATCACATTCTAACTGTCACACCCTAAAGTGTGATATGAATTTGGGGGGAAAATTAGAAGTACCATTGTTGAGCCTGTAGCACGCTACAGTGTAACTGGAGAATTTCAACATTAAATATACTTTGGTGGATAAGTCTTGGCACGCATCAAAGGAGAAGCCCACTTGCGACAATTTTTTGAGCCCACGCTGTATATTAGACTATTGCTATACCTACCTACTTATTATATATTATGTATTTGTATAAAATAGAACAGGTTACTATAATTTTAGTACAATTCGCTGTTTTGTTTCTTGCTGATCAATTCATTCTGAGTTGCGAATCTCTTCAAGTAAATCTCACTCAATTCAATTAATTTCATTTATATTTGCAAGGTACAATAAAATGAATTTACATGTGTTACTTAAACACCATCAGTACCGTGCACAACTAGACCCGAGGCTACAATGCCGGGCCCCTAATATTTCCCCTGATGTGTGCTCGGGCCGGGGGCCCCTGAGGATCCTGAACCCTGAGATTTCTGTCTCGCCTGCTCTACACTGTGAGGTGCCCTGAACACACAATACAAACTACACATTATTTTAAATAAGAAATATAAAAAAGTAAATCTACGAGTATATATTAGGGTGGCCCTTATTTTCGAAAGTCGGAATTTTCTCGCTCCATCGGCAAAATATGGTTCCAATTAATATTAAAAAAATCTAGAAAAAGTTTCAGCTCGATCAAAGGTTGTTAACACGTGCCGCCGGGACCTTTAAGTTTAGATCTGCAATCGGAAGGGGCAATATACGTTTTTAAGCATAATGTTGATCATATCTTGAAGAAACTTCATCTCACAGAAAAAAATATAGAATGTAAAATGTACAGAAGGGTTTTCTTTTTATTATTTAGTACATAATAATTTTAGTGGGTAGCACAGCATTATCGAGACACCTGATAATAGCATTTGTCTAAGTAACTCACTACTGTTTTTTCGTAATACTAAGTAGAAAATTAGAAAACTATCGTATATTAGATTTTTTTATTTGAAGTTGAATGAAAGAACATTGAACATAATTATTGTAATAATATTAATTTATCCATACTATTAAAATAAATGCGAGATAGAAGTTCACAAATAAGTAAATCCTGCTATCCTACTTGCTATGAGTTTTCAAGAGATACGATTTTGTTGGTTTAGGATACTGACTTTTGTGATCTTTGACAACTTGAATGACGAATTGTTTTTGCTTTTCACTCTTTGTTAGCTTATTATTGTATTCGCCCATCAATTTAACTCCTCTTTCTGCTGTATCGTTTACTACTTTTAAGAATTTAATCTCGTTATACGCGTCTTGGAAATTTTCATTTTCCCACCAGTCACGAGGATCTAAATAGAGAAAAGATTTGTTTATTTGAAACCTCTCAAAGAAAACCTGCGTCTCCTCTGACACAAAAATGTCCAGCTCCTTGCTAAGCAAGTTTATAAGATCTTAGTCTTACAACCATACTTCTATTTATTTTGTTTCTTCCTCTCTTTAGTGAGGGACTTAACCATGTTAGATTTTACAACATTTGAGATATCTCTATCAAAAAACCCCAACCTTACTGCTTCTTCACTCAAATACCAGAGATGGTCTACAATTTTTTTTGATGCTACACTAAATACTCGTACTTCAGTGTCCATTTTTTGATACGCAAGAAGTTTCTTAATAAATGAGAGATCTAGTCTTATCGCTGTAATACCTACTAGTGCAGTATACCAAGCCTCAATATAAAGGAAAGTTAGTCTGGCTGGGGGAAGTTAAACAGGGAGAAGACAAGTGTCCCGCTAGAGGACTAAAAACAGAGAACAGACTAGCCCACCCTTACAAGCCAGGCTAGCTTGCAGTTTCCTAAGGGTTTAATGGCTTATAAAGAAAAGTCCAAGTCCTCATGATGGTTAATAACTGCCTCTTCAATCAAATACCAGAGTTTAGAAAAGAGTTCTTAATGACTGCTGAAGAACTTAAGACCATCCTTAATATTTGTTTGTTTGTAACTTTCCTTTGTTGTTGTTGTAGCCAGCTTGGCTACAGCTGGAGGGGTGAGTGATGGTCTCCAGCCAACTTTATTTCAAAGTTGGCTCGTCCTGAACCACATATTTCTATGTGCGATCAACCATCATGAGGACTTGTACTTTTCTTTATAAGCCATTAAACCCTTAGGAAACTGCAAGCTAGCCTGGCTTGTAACGGTTGGTTAGTCTGTTCTCTGTTTTTAGTCCTCTAGCGGGACACTTGTCTTCTCCCTGTTTAACTTCCCCCAGCCAGACTAACTTTCCTTTATATTGAGGCTTGGTATACTGCAAATGTAGGTATAACAGCGCCAAGACTAGATCTCTCATTTATTAAGAAACTTCTTGCGTATCAAAAAATGGACCCTGAAGTACGAGTATCTAGTGTGGCATCTCTGGTATTTGAGTGAAGAGGCAGTAAGGTTGGGGTTTTTTGATAGAGATATCTCAAATGTTATAAAATCTAACATGGTAAAGTCCCTCACTAAAGAGAGGAAGAAACAAAATAAATAGAAGTACGGTTGTAAGACTAAAGATCTTATAAACTTGCTTAGCAAGGAGCTGGACTTTTTTGTGTCAGAGGAGACGCAGGTTTTCTTTGAGAGGTTTCAAATAAACAAATCTTTTCTCTGTTTAGATCCTAGTGACTGGTGGAAAAATGAAAATTTCCAAGACGCGTATAACGAGATTAAATTCTTAAAAGTAGTAAACGATACAGCAGAAAGAGGAGTTAAATTGATGGGCGAATACAATAATAAGCTAACAAAGAGTGAAAAGCAAAAACAATTCGTCATTCAAGTTGTCAAAGATCACAAAAGTCAGTATCCTAAACCAACAAAATCGTATCTCTTGAAAACTCATAGCAAGTAGGATAGCAGGATTTACTTATTTGTGAACTTCTATCTCGCATTTATTTTAATAGTATGGATAAATTAATATTATTACAATAATTATGTTCAATGTTCTTTCATTCAACTTCAAATAAAAAAATCTAATATACGATAGTTTTCTAATTTTCTACTCAGTATTACGAAAAAACAGTAGTGAGTTACTTAGACAAATGCTATTATCAGGTGTCTCGATAATGCTGTGCTACCCACTAAAATTATTATGTACTAAATAATAAAAAGAAAACCCTTCTGTACATTTTACATTCTATATTTTTTTCTGTGAGATGAAGTTTCTTCAAGATATGATCAACATTATGCTTAAAAACGTATATTGCCCCTTCCGATTGCAGATCTAAACTTAAAGGTCCCGGCGGCACGTGTTAACGACCTTTGATCGAGCTGAAACTTTTTCCAGATTTTTTTAATATTAATTGGAACCATATTTTGCCGATGGAGCGGAAAAAATCGGAGGAAAAAAATCCTCCTCTATAGCTAAGGGCCACACTAGTATATATATGTAGAGTAAAATTAAGGAGAAAAAAATATAGCTCACCTATTTAAATACTATTTAGAATCTCATTACATTATCATAATTGACTCATTCATAACATGTGTAACTTTAGGTCGTAGTTAATTTAAAAAAAAAAAAAAATAGAGTACCAACTTAAAACTCAAAACAGTTAAACAGTTATAAATGTCATAAATACCTAAGTTATCAAATAAAATACCAGAGTGATCAAGGAAAGACCGAACCGAAATCTAGAAAAACACCGAGAGTGCTTTGAAACGCAATGTCAACTAAAAAAATTAATTTCACTTGCACAATACATGCTTATTCATATTAATCGTAAAAAAGCTCATACCTAAATTTACTGTATATTTAATATTATTTAACTACTTCTTTCAAAGCTTCAAAAAACAGTACACCTAGATTTTTATGGTCAATGAATATACATTTGTATGTATAGTATTTATACCTGTCTACGATTAGTTGTGCCAAATATAAGCAACCTTGTGCCAAATATTCCTAACAATAATTTTATATTCCTACTTAATAATATCATTTCATTTTATTGCTTCAATTTTAGCAACAAAAAAATTAGAGTTAATTTTACCAGAGAAGATTTGACATGGAAGTTGAACTTCACCCATGTATTCTTTTAATTGTAAGGAATCTTTGAGAATTCAATTTTCCGTCAATAAAACTCTTTTCTATGGAAATTTCATGTAAATAGATCTTAAATACATTTAAAATTTTGCACAGTTTTATTTTCAGCACAAAATTCAAGTAATTTTTCCATAGCTATATTTTGTACTTCTGTTTTGTCATCACTGATATGTTTGTTTCGTCCGCATGTAAAAATACTACAATCCCTCCTGAAATTTTTATGTAATAAAAGAATAATTGAATACATACTCGTAAATATATATGTATTTTTTCTCATGATAATAATTTTGGGTCCGTCAGATAGGCACAGATATCTTATCTCACGGTGGAAGAAGTATATGGACGTCCGGATCCAATGTCCAGCTAATTGTCCTCTACAATATTTTTTTTTTTTTTGGACTGTCCCGGTAGCTCAGAGGTCAAGGCGTCGGTCTGGCCACATTCCAGAAAGCACTTTCGAAATCCCTAAACCTCCCTTTCAACCGTCAAATTTTGTTCTAACAACCCAATCAGAAGTGTTGTTTACCCTAGGTAACCCAATCAGAATTGTTGTTTACCCAAATAATCCGAGTGCAGTTGAAAGTGAGAATTGGGTATTATGAGAGTGAGAAAGTTTTTTGGAACGTGGCCCTTTTTCGTGAGGAAAAATTATACCTCGTGAGGAAAATTATACCTCGTGAGGAAAAATTATTAGCTACTGGTAGCAACAATATAAGAAAGCAATGGGTTCCTCAGGTACATGATGTAATATGTGACTTGTAATGTGCAATGTTGTGCGACCCACTAAATTTGTGACATAACTAACTTTAAAAAACCCCAACACAATTACACCATACGTCACATACAATTATACGTACATAAGTATGTATGTCATCAGCCACACCATACTTCACATACAATCATACGTACAGAAGTATGTATGTCATCAGCCACACCACTAGTTCTTGTAACTTGTGATTCCTTTAATTTATTCTTTGGTATTCAGGTCAATACAGGTCAGCTGGACGTTGCTTAATTCTGTGATGGAGAAATGATGTACACACAACACTAGACTAAGAATTACAGAAGAAAGTAACAACACAAAGTAGTACATTTTCTTAAAGCTGTACATGTTGTTATTAGATTAAATTATACACATGAGATTATAATAAAACATCACTATTGCACAGATATAGATATTAAAATTTATTAGTAAATAACAAAGGTTCAGTCATAGAAAAAGAAGAATATGCATCTACTAAATCTTCGGTCCTCTGAGCTTCAGACATCCCAGGACAGCTAATTTGTCTCAGTAAGTCTTGTCAGCTGGGCTAGGAGCTGTCTGGAAATCTAAAGATTCAGTACCATGAAAGCATAGTACATAATTAATTCATTTTGATGATGGGTAATGTATGGTACAAAGTAAAATTGTTTACACAAGGCGTACTACACATAGACCATTGAAATAATCAATCAGTCAATTTGAAGTGAAAAGTATTAATAAAGGTATCCAATTATTATACCTTTAACTTGAGTTTTTAATATTCACAAAAGTGCTTAATCAATAAAGTGTAGTACTTCTTACTACTGCTGTAATAACAGCTCTGCCAAAATGAAATTCACTACACCAAGAACATGCATTGGTGGTCGTAGTGACTAAGGCGCTAGTCTGGTGATCCAAGTAGCATAGGGATCCGTTGGTTCAAATCTCACCCAATACAAGCATTTCTTCAAAATTTTGAGACTAACCACATAAGAATGGTACCTTAAAAACTAAGAGAGTAGAAGTCAAAAGACTCCTAAACCATTACAAAAAAATGTACCAAAAAAACTGCTGGAAAAAGATTTTTCAGTCCTCATCGGGCAGTATAAATAAGACTCCTGCGAGCGGGCTTAAATGTTAGATCATTCATTCGAAGAGCTACCTCACTCAAGGTAGAATGTCAAGGGAGAGTTATTTAGTTGATAACATTAAAAACTATAACATGTTTATGAACATAGTTATTATATCACTATCAGTTGACATAAACATGGCTGAATATCTCAACACAAGTAAACGCAATGCGGGGCCAGTCGACCCATGTTGTGAACACTTACAGCCCGAATTAATGGAAGATGCTGAAGCAATGACTTACTACAGTATTGTTATTGCCGTGGTAACAGCCATCACATAACTGGAATCAGATACTAAAGTAACAGTGTCCACCACAGCAGCGTTCATTAATTTGGGCATATCAGTTCACACCGCTGAGATCATATAACATAGAGGGAACCTTACCTATCTCGAGTTGAACAAATTTATGCGTCCAACTTTGAACAGCTGATGGTCCCTCTTTCAACAAATCCCGGCTTCTGATTAGTTCAATTTATTTGAATTTTTTGTTTACCTCATGCAGTGGCGGGTATCTAAACATCCTTAATTTTCACGTCAGGTACCAAATCTTATATTACTACATAATGAGTAGAAAATAAGGAAAGTAAAAGTGGCAGCAAAGAAAAAATTAACTGATAGGAGGTATGTATGAATAAAGTAAAAATATTATTTTAGAAGAATTAGGTAGTTTAGGTACCCACTCTTTCGCGAGAGAAAAACTACTACAACTCCGGCACTGATTTTGAAATCAGCTGATGGTCCTTCTTGGACGCAAATCTCGATACATCGGGATCCCTTTATGTTATAATATATGATCTCAGTGGTTCACACAAAAGCCGTATTTTTCTTTCTAACCAAAGTTAACCAAACGGGAATAAAATGCACCAAACTGGAAGCAAGTCATTTTTCTTTTGGAAGAGGAAAAATTTCCACTTCCAAAGTTAACCAAAGTGGAATTAGAAAATTCTTGCTTCCAGTTCTTTTATAGGTTAAGTCCATTGTTTATCTTTAAAAGTAACCAAACGCATTTTTCTTTCACGAATGACCTTGGAATAAAATGGAAATATTTGGAAAAAACCTAACCATTTTTTTTTTTTTAGTTAGAAAGAAAAATACGACTAAACACGGCCACGACTACCAGAATTCAATGCCGCGTCAGTCGCCCCAAGAACATCCGAATGAAGAGCCCGCGCGCAGGGTCGTACACTCAGCCCGTCTTGCTGCTGTGGGCCCGCACGGAGTTGGCAGTGCTCATGGCCCGCGCCTCCCAGGCCAGGGAGCGGGGCAGCGCGCGTGTCGGCAGGCTGTGGGCCAGCACGGTCACGAGACAGAGGGTGCGCAGGGAGGGGGAGAAGGCGAGCACGTGCAGGTCGTCATTGTCCACGAGGTTGGACTCGCCGAACAGCGGGTCGTAAGGGTTGGAGGTGTTGTTCACGGGACTCAGGTAGGGGCGGGAGGCCTCCACAGACTCACGCGTCGCCTTGTCCAGCGCGGAGAGGGGGCTGGGGACATGAGGTACATTCAAAATCACAGTCCAAATATAATTCAAGAGGAACGTGGATAAAAGAGAAAAGATTCCAGGTCAAAATTAACTGTTTATATCCTCTTCGCGCCCAACACCAATTTTTGTTTTGTAGTACAAAGTGACCGGTGGCCTCGCCCGAGGACAAACATTTTATGCTACTTGGTAGTATGAATTTTTAGCTTGGGCACTTAGGACTATAAAATAAATGTCCTCTTACGAGGACATTGGGCGCGAAGAGATTATGAGAAAATAACCTCTGTTAAGCTTTTACCCTTCACGGCATCGCTGCGATGCCAAAATTGAAACTCCTGTAATAGTCCACTTGGTAGAAATTCGAAAACCTCAGATACGGTCCATGCCATCGTGACGATACCACAAACAAAAAATCAGATGTGGTCCACGTCTGTCAGATGAAAAAGTCTGGCATCGCGCGGATGCCAGACTTTTTCCCTCCAATTTTTTTCATTTTATTCTAAATCAAATGAAACCAATCAGAGTTCACGTAAATAATTGGATTCTACGCGCTTTTTTTATTTTATTAACAATGCTTACTTCACACATGTAAACATATCTGATCGATCGAAATTCATAGCCCAAGGCGAGCACCTCACGTTCCCTGGGGTCTAAAAGTAGAAATTTTGAAGTTTTTTTCTAATTTTAATAAAAATGTCTAAAAGAAAAAGTTTTGCGCTGAAGAAGGAAGAAAGTATCGGTGAACTCATGGATTGACGCTAAGTTCCAATTTTGTTTTCATAGAGATAATCTAGTTCTAAAGAGGCCTCCTCAAACATAGCTCTCTCTCAATCTAATACCTACACCTGTTTATATGAACTGAAGAGGAACAGAGAATTTTGTAAGGTTGTTCAAGAAATATTTTCATTTCCCATTCATTACCTACATAATGGTATAATAGAAAGTATTTTTTTCGGCAACTTTTTTCGAATAACATTTCTCGACAAATGGGGTTGCTCTGATTTCAAAAAGTGATTTTTATAGTAACTTACTTTGTATTTATAATGTTTTTTCTTTTACACATCCTGTATATGTCGAACAGAAAATAATTCAAAATAGTGATGACCTGATGTAGGATTTGCGTTTTCAATCATACCGGACCTAATCGAGGTTTCCTTGTTGGCATCGCAGCGATGCTATGGACCATTTAACTTTTTTTTATTATAAATAAATCATTTGTTTTATTTTTCACAGAGGACCCATCCTAAGCCATTTTTTATTTGGTTTCTAAGATTTTTTATTTATCTTCTAACCTTTTGTTTGAAGTGCAAACAAAAGGTTAAAAGAGAAACCTGGAGGTATCATCATAGGGTGGCGTCATCGTGAACGATGGTAGCCAGACAGTGGAGTAATGACTCAGCACTTCTACCACTGTCTATACGATGAGGCCAAAAATTGACAAGGGCCCCCAGAACCAAGCCAATGCTTGGTCTACTCCCTGTTTATAGTCCCCCAGCTAGACTGCTGGTCTACTCCCTGTTTATAGTCCCCCAGCCAGACTGCTGGTCTACTCCCTGTTTATAGTCCCCCAGCCAGACAAGGAGGTATAGCAAGGAAAAAGATTCTCTACCTGCTGCCCCCGAACATGATGAGCGTGTCGCCCTTGACGATGCAGGACTGGCGGCGTCGCCGGGTGGGGGTCAGGCCGTGGGGCCGCACCTCCTGCCAGGCCTGGGACCGCGTGCAGTAGCGGTGGATGTCGTTGTAGTGCTCTTCCACCAGGCCGTTGTAGCCCCCGAACACGTACAGGCAGTCCTGGTACACGAAGGCGGAGTGGGAGCGCCGGCCCACCGGAGTCGAACCTGCGGTCACCAGACATGATAATTGAATCGTTTATTTCAGAAATAACCCAAGTCCATGAAACATTTTTTTTTTCAGGAGCTAAAAAAAACTGTATATTTCTTTTAGATCGAACAGGGAAAAAATATTAATATTAGGTGCTAAAGTAACATTGGACAATAATAAAAAACATATATCATATTTTTTTACTAGCCTAGCGACCTTTGAAATGGCTGGACTTGTGTTGTTTCTGCATTTAACTAAGTTTTCAAAGAAAAAACTGGTATTTTATTTACAAAATTTGATTTTATTGATCTATTTTGAATACTGAATAGTCATATAATAATTATTTATGTTTACTTTACCTTTATGATATATATTTTATTAGTTCAGTTCCAATATCTATACAAGGTAACCATGAGTTTATTATCCTCTCAAATATCTCCAGAACAGCTTGGAATTTAATTTAATAACATTTGTTTTTAAAATAGGTATAAAAAATCTGGTGTAAACATCACACGAATTTCCTTATCTCCCAAAAAGGAGTCGAATTCCGCCACTGGTGACTGAACGGTAACAGATAACTAAAAATCAATGCCAAATTCGTGATCAGCACTTCAAAATCATTTAATTTGATATGTCACAACCCCCATCTATGATGAATAATAAAAAGGTTAGTCCAATCGGGTCCCCCTACAATACCGGTAAATTGGGGCCGGTTTCCAAAAAATTAAAGATATCAAAAAAATGATCAGAGTGAACCCCTATTATTTTTTTAGTCTGAGAAAATGTTGTTCTCTAACTTTTTTTGTATCTTTAACCTATTCAAAGAAGCGGTGCTTGCGGCCAAAATTTGCGGCCCTGCGGCCGCAGAATGCGGCCGATTTCAACCAAAAGTTTCATGGTTCGTCTGGTGTATAAAATTAATTACCATACCAAATTTCAAGTCTCTAGCTCTTACCGTTCTTGAGATATCCTGTTCACACACACACAGACACACACACACACACACACAGACAGACGCACGGACCAATGGCTGAAAACCACTTTTTTGGTATCCTGAGGCTATGATTCGTCCAGAAATGTGAAAAGCTGGGTAGGTCAAATTTTCGACGAATACAATACTTTCCTTATTATAGGATAAGGAAAGTAAAAAAATGAGGGTCAAAATTTGTAACTGCGTATTTTTCACATTGCCAAATTAATCATCACTAAAAAAATTCCTTGAAAAACACTTAGTTATCTCAAAAGTCTCAGGTGTCCTCGAGATATTCGAGTGGAACATGAAGTCAAGAACATCCTGTAGATTTTGGAGGTAAAACATCATGTAGGGCCAAGTTACAAAGTAGGGTTAAAAAGGGGGATTCTGAGTATGAGATATAAGAGTTGTCTGGCTGGGGGACTATGAACAAGGAGTAGACCAGTATTGGATTCGTTCTGGGGGGCCTTGTCCATTATTAGCCTCCTTGTAAAGACAGTGGTAAAAGTGCTGAATCATGCCTCCAATGTCTGGCTACCATCGTTTACGATGACGCCACCCTATGATGATGATATAAGATAGCAGGGGAGATTTATTTATTTAGAAACTCTTTATTAGTAGAACATACTCGTATATGTATACATTGTATACAGACAAATAATGGTAAAAAATAAATATAAAATTGACAATATTAATAATATAAACAAGAAAAAAAATAAATAAAATATATACATATGTCCTAACTAAAGGGCGGGGTTATTGCCTATGGCAATCTCTTCCACCCAACCCTTTTTTTGTCATTATTTCCTATGATGCCCTGTGATTGGTTTACCAGAAGTGTTGGGTCGAATCCAGGTGAAGTACTTGAGATCCAAGTAGACCAGGTCCGAGCAGTACACCTCACTGCCGCTATGATACAGAGCGCTCTCATCGCCTCTGCCTCCCCAGATGTACATGCGACCATCGATGATGTTGGCTGTGTGGAAGTCCCTATACGAGGGGGGCTGTCCCTGGAACATCAAGTTAGAAGAGTTAAGCTATGACTTTTTTACGAACAAGAGTCTCTTTACAATCTTTGTCGATAGCACAGCTAAGAGCCAAGTTAGAAGAGTTAAGCTATGACTTCTTTACAAACAAGAGTCTCTTCACAATCTTTGTCGGTAGCACAGCTAAGAGCCTCCTTCACTTTTCTGAACAATTTATATTATTTTATTTATTATCTGTTAATCCTAAAACTGCTCGTTTTATATGAAATGTTAATCATCACCATAATATATGAGTAGATCTTACATGGATTAACCGACCTCAGCAGTTTCATCGATGAGGCGACGGACTTGTAACCTGGAGGTCGGTGGTTCAAGTCCCGATTTCAGCATAGATTTAGTAAAGCAAGTTTGACTAATATCACGAAAGTGATTAAAACAAATTTAATATGATAACAAACTAACATTTTTTACTTATTCTAGATAATTGTTGTTGTTAAATCACACTTAACAACAGGTCGTATTAATTTCAAATTTCCTTTTATGAAATCAACTGATCTCACATTTTCATCGATTATCATTGTGCAAGCCGCTATCACAGGTCACGAGAGTACAACAGACAATCTTCTTCTTTCTCTTTCACTTTGCCTTTTCCCAAATCTACTTATTAGGGTCAGCATTGTTCAACCTCATGGTTGAAATTGGTTGGTTGTGGCACATTTTTATGGCTGGATGGCTTTCCTTATGCCAACGATTCTACCTCATTTAACGTTCGTATTGGGACGGGGGTTTTATCCTACATTCGCTGAGAATCGTACCAGTTACCTACATTAACCTCAAACAGCCTGGGTAGGGCCGGAATTGCAAACCTCACGTGTACGGAGGGAACATAATATTCTGTGTGAAAAGTCTCCTCCAACCGGGGATAAAACTCGGGATCTCTGGACTACCGGCAGTAGTCACAAACGTTACGCCACGGAAGCTGGCAGAGTACAACAGACAATACCAAAGAATAATATTTATTTATTTATTTACACTTTATTAACACGTTGAGCGGCGCATGATTTTGAGGTAAACTTTTGTCTGTTCCAAGCAAAATTGGTCAATTTTCAAAATCACCTATCTCAGCTAATAAGATTGCTCAGAACCAAGACCATCACGTTATAGCTCTGTTCTACGGCAATAATTCCTTCATAAGAAATACAACACCCCCATAGGGGCTTAGTGTACATAAACTGAAGTCATATTTTAAAGCCCCCATGTGGGCTTAGGTACCAGTTGATAGTATAGAAAAAGCCCCCATGGGGTCCTGCGGCGCTCGACGTGTTAATAGGACATATTATATACAACACAAATAATTACAAATTAAAATCTTAATATATAAATGTCAAAGTCACTGACTGACTGACTGATCATCGCTCTACAGCCCAAACCGTAATACCTAGCGAGCTGAAATTTGGTAGGTAGCTTTGTCTTATAGTCTAGATGTGCAATAAGACGGGATTTTTTAAAATTCCCACTACAACACCTGCCATTGGCGAAAAAGGATTTTTTGCTTTCACGGCCATGCCTCGGCCCGCAAAGCGGGCGACAGCCCGCTAGTACAATATAATAGAAGAAAAAATAAATAAATATATACATCATATATGTCCTAACTAAAGGGCGGGGTTATTACCTTTGGCAATCTCTTCCACCCAACCCTTATATTAATAATAATAATGAGTATGTCTAACCGAGGTTTGAATGAAAGACCAATGGAAAGTCGTCAGGTCCAGTGCAAACACGTCCTGTGTGAACTGCGTCTCCTCATCTATGTAGCCGCCGAAGATGTACATCTTGTCCTGGTAGACACAGGCGGAGTGCCCATCCCGAGCCTCTGGGATCTGGCCCGTCACCTCCGGGCAAGACCACAGGCGCGTCTCTGGTAACAAATATTACAAACAAACAAGAAACAAAACCAGGTAAAAAAACAAATACTCTGGAAACAAAAAAAAAACAAAAAAACAAAAAAAAAACAAAACAAATCTGGTAATAGAGTACCAATAAACTTGTTATGTAAACCTTGTAAAAAAAAAAAAAAAAATGTAATCCAACGTCAGGGAATCGATCCATGGAACATTTACCGATATAATAATTATAATAATTTCGTGTCCGTGAGATAGTATAGTAGTGCTTTATTTAGACTGTCGGCTCGAGACAGGGAGTCCCATTATGCTAACAGTTTAATATAGCACCTCTTTATTTATTGTATATTTTACAGGATTTTATAAATATTATAACTAGAAAAACATAAATTACAAATAGTAATGTAATAGGTATTGATACCTAAATCAAGGTAGTGAGAGGATTATATGGACGGCCAGATCCAATGTCTAGGCTCCTTTCATGTACATATTTCTTTATTTATTAATATAATCAGCCTATTTACCGATAAATAGGCTGATTATATTAATAAATAAAACTGTCCATAGTGGGGCTCTGACCCTGCTTAGGAACATTAAAAAATATAAATCTGTGTCCATGTGTCAGCCTGGTTTGCGTTGGAATGCCAGCACCACGAAGTCTTCACCTCGCTGGACGTTGCGTTGCTTAGCTTCAGTGATGCTACGAGAACCGGTGCATTCAACGCGCCATCGACGCTGGGTAGTAAAGAGTTTACTGCTACTATTTTGAGGGAAAAGTAAAAGCCAGAAGAACAAGACAATATTTTGTCTTTAAGAAAACTTCCGAGCCAAAACCTAGGCTATCTTACCTGAACAAGGTGTAGCATTAAGACTACTTTAGAAGATGATGATGACTACACACTGGTAGTAGATACCCGTCGTATTGTACGCCCTCTCCTCGTTCTTTGTCTTCTTATGTAATTACTTCATCTAGTATGTCTATTCAATATCTAGATTAATATCTTTAAATAATATTACCATTACAGCTATTACACTCACCACAGTTAAAACAGAAGAGCCGGTTGCACACGTAGCGGTCATTTCGTCCGCCCCAGATATATATGTTGCCCTCGTGCACCACTGCGCTGTGGCCATACCTCTGGTAGGGGGTCAGGCTGTACTGAGGGGTGCCCTTGGATGCCACGGGCACGGCAGACCACCGTAGAGTTTCTGAAAGAGAAAAGTAGGTAAATGAATATAATGGAAATCAATTAATTTATACTGCCAAGGTATTTTCAGTCTTGAGACTGAAAAGTCTCTCTATTTTAGTAGGCTGAAAATAAATGTGATGTACGGTATTTTTGATTGTACCCTGTTTTGATTAAAAATCTCAATTTTTTTTTTTAAAATAATTCTGATGTCAAGTACTTTTCAGACATGTATTACAAACAGGGTGGTTCCATTAAAGATTCCTAAGTTGACCCTCCTGAGGCCGACCCAGGTAATAATAAATGATTGGTAGGTACATTGTTACAGAATAAAAATATCTTTATCTTTTGCTAACAAAAAGAAACGGCTCGATAAATATTTACAGCATCAAAAAATTTCAATAAAATTGTATGTATGGTTTTATTTGTGGTGAAGCACAAGGCCTCTTCACAATTTTTGTGGGTAGCGCAGCATTACTAAGAGCTTCCTGTACTTTTCGAATTATTCTATTACATTAATTTCTTTTTACTCTGGTAATGCCGCCACTGGTCGTTACTCATACAAGTAACTACTCATTTTTCCTCACGAGGTATGAGTGGACCCCGAACACCCAAGAACAGAGCAGAAAAAATCCTGCCCCGCTGGGGATCGAACCCAGGTCACCGTGTGTGCAATGCCTAGCGCGCTAACTCACTCTGCCACGGTGACTTCGTAAATTTCAGTAAAATTTATTCCGTGATAAAAACTTATGGAACTCCACAGAGTTCAAAATTCTGTCCGTATAATTCTGCCTGTGAGTATAGTTTTTACAGTTTTTTGTTTATTATCATCCTTCCTTCACGGTGAGATAGGTATCTGGTTCTATCAACCGAATAATTATTATTATTATTACCTGTGTTGAGGATGTACACATCCATAGGGCGCCGTTTCACGTAATCCTCTCCAGAGCAGTAGCCTCCAAATGTGAATATCTTGTTGTCATTGAGAGCGGCGGCGTGATTAACCCTGCGCGGTCCACCCGTCAGGTGAACAGTCCAGTACATGGTGCTGGTGCGGGTTAACAACTGTGTACAAAAAAAGATCAAGTTTGTTAAGTGACAATAATAATAATAAAAATGAAAGGGAAAAGCTTGCAAAGCGACGGTTTGCGTTCCTCTACTTTTGTCCGTGAGTGTATTATCAACAGGTATTATTGTCAAGTAAAAAACATGAATACAAAGCAGATGATGGTCGTAAATTGTTGCATTAGTTTCTAACTAGAACACAAGTGATCGATGAAAGTGAGTCAATAATAAAATAGTTCGTTCTAAGTGGCGTCACTCATGGAGGAATCGAAAACTTATTTGTCAAACTTGCACACAGTCAAATGGCTAATGATCGATTAAGCTCATGATTAAATTCCTCCATTAGCGACTATGAAACAGGGAGTTTATGTCCAGCTTATGAAATAGAGATACCTACTCTCTAAAAAATAACGAACAAGAAAAATCAGGGTTTCAGAATACTTTTTGTTGTTGTTGTAGATTTATACTTTTTAGAAGAATATACATACAAGAGGAGATTAATAAATAAAATCTCCTCTTGAAGTATTAATTAAAGTACTCAATCAATAAAACGCAAAAGAGAGAACAGATTTTACCCCTTTATCCGACCTCTAAAGTATAACCAATATCTAATAATTCATTAATTGAACATTTGATCTTTTTCGAAGAAGAATAAAAGAAACCATGATCAGTTTAATTCAACGAACATATTGAGTAGCAAAATTCAAAGTACTTACATCAATTAAAAAAAAAAAAAACAGTTTAAAATCCAAGACAGCAGACCAGTATAAAAAAACTGCTCTATACACCAACTCGAATTGAAAAGAAATTCACCTCCTTGAATCGCCCTATGAGTCATATGATTCAATACAATATAGATTGGATGAAACGAAAACACCGCGATTTTTCAATGAATAAAAGTAATATGTGCCTCAGCGCCTCAGAAACGGTCGGAAACAGTTCAGTACCTAGTGTGTTGATGTAAAAAAAACTGTCGGTAACAAAAAGTGACCTTTTTTTCCCACAGCTGTTATCTTTATACTAAATAAAAAATCACATTTACCCTGAACATACACCACTATCAAAACTTCATACATTGGACATCTCAACAGACTTTGGGGAACGTGGACCTAAGCTTTGTTTGGACAGCACGCATAACTTTGGTACACACACATTGTTTGAACACCTACACATGGGCACACACGACACACAAAGTAGCAGGTGAGAATCTCACGTAATCAAGAACAGTAAACACACACGATATTTATGTATTGTATATTTATGTTATTGTGTTTGAAAGTTGATAAAGAAAAGAAAATTGAACGTGTTTAAGAAAAAGAAAATGAGACCCCCTATTAATGAATTTTACTTTCCTTATCCTATGATAAGGAAAGTATTGTTTTTGTCATTCATTTGAGTACGTACACAATATTCGTAGACATATTGTACACAAATATGTGACCACATAATAATAGCACTCTGTCCGGAATGCCAGATTCAGGTGGTAAAAGTGCTGAAATTAAAGGGGTTAGCTTGCATTGGTAGGTATTTGAGTGGTTAAGGTGCTAGTCTAGTAATCCAGGAAGCGTAGTAATAATAATAATAATTATAATAATATCAGGACAGACTGACATACCGGGACAGACAGCGTAGGGATCCGTTGGTTCGAATCCCACTCAATACAAGATTTTTTCCTCGTTTATTAGAGCATGCGACCACAAAATTTTAGTACTCTGATGGTTAGGTGGTACAAAATGCTTTCAACATTAAACTCACCTAGTGGTTTCCTTCACTTAAGGGTCTATTATTATTATTTATTGGTGAAGACTGCCCCAAGTTTGATCCCCGGGGATCTCCGAACTACAAGCAGTAGTCTCAACCACAAAAGCTAAACTTCTCAATAACATGATAATCTTTTTAAACGACCTCAGAGCAAAAGGTTATCAAATCATATTTCTGTTAATTACAAAGGGTATGATGCAATCAATGAAACCTGCTTTACAAAGTTGGGTCTCGAACCACCAACCCAAAGTAGAGTCGACTACCTTATCAATTGACCTAGTGAGGTTGGTAAGAGACTCATAACATGGAGGTGTATGGTTATATTGGTTATATATTATTATTAGGTATAGTATGCTTCATTAGGTAAGACAAAAATATATACAGTAAAATACAATGAAATTATAAAGAAAAAATAAATAGACTGAAAAGAAAAAAGAACAAAAAAGAGAATGAAGCTAATGTCCTACCTAAAGGACAGGGTTAATTTCATTGCTTTCAAAAGTTGGGATGGCCACTTTTTAGGTAACATACTGTACATAAAACTCATATCTATGCTTATTTGTCTTTATTAGGGGTTGTCTGTTACAAAACAAATATCAAAATTTTCATGAGATTTTGGTTAAATTTTCTCCTGTGATTTAAAAAAAAATATTTTAGTAGATACCACTTGGCCTAATTTATTGTCCTACTTTTAAGTCCATAATGAGCTTTCAGAACATAGTAAATTTTAAATGGTGCCTGTTGCCCAGTTTGTTAATTTAGGTATGTATTGATGTCCTTCAGTGAACAATGCCAACAGTGTTGTAGTGACCTTCCTATTTCTGCCCTTTTCATTTCCTCAAGAGCCAAAGGAAATCTGACCTCAAAAGCTGTTACAGCTCACTGGGTCACTGCTGCCCTAAACCAAGCAGGGATTTCTGATGTTAACTTCAGTCTAGTACAACGTACTGTTCAATGGATAGTGTACTGTCTCATGCAATCTGGTGGAATTATTAAAGGCAAATGGGCCTCAGAATAGTTCTCTTGCATCTCTTTGGTTATGGCCTCTTTTCAGCCAAAAATCTAATCCCGTGAAATGTACATCACATAATTTATCCTATATTTTTTATTGAAAACTCAGTGCAGGAAGACACCATGACAGTTTTCCAAACAGTCTTTTGGGACAAATGGTCTTCATTTTTCAGCTAAACAGATACAATAAGCATGTTCGATTCCAAAACTTATAATAAAATTCAAATATTAATGATGTCCCTAAATTAAAGATTTCATTTCAATGTCTTAAACCAATGTCCTTTGTAAGGGCCCTAAAGTAAAAGTTGGAACACAGCTTTTGCTATTTATTTGATTACAAATCTCAGATTAGACACCCATTACCTACAAATTTTTGTAGGTAATGGGTTTTCATTTTTTTTTTTCTATTCTGAAAAATAAACAGTACGAGATTATGGGTGGTATGCTGAGTCCTCACTGTAGGGATGCCTGGGTCATTTGTCACTTCACCTGACTTTGTTATGCAGAGACGTTTGTTTCAAGCACCTGTGTGATTGAGCATTCAGATGTCTCTTGAAAGAAAGATTGAAATAATAGTCAAGGTTGAAGTTTTCCCTATAGGGATTATAAAAAAAACTTCTCTGCATACCAGTCTTAAAGGTGGAACTATTAGACAGTTTTGTAATACCTCTGTGGCGCTAAGTCATGGATTGCCTACTGTGTAAGATAGGTTAGCAAAACCTAGTGACACTTAGCAATTACTTGTGTTATAGAATTCATGTATTAATTTTGCCCTAGTACCTACTTATACAGGTTGGTAACTAGACTAGATTAGAAAGCTACCTATTTATGTATACCACAGAGAGCTATAGAGTATAAGTATTTATTATACTTACAGAAACTGTATTTTGGTAAGTGTTCTTCTTTGATCAGAGTGATTGGACACTCAATCTTATTGACATTATTAGTGTCCTATAATTTATTCAAACAAGGTAGGTAGAGTATTGCAAGCCAAAATAACTTCAATAGAAAATAGTAAGGAATTATTTGGTGAAAACATATCTGTTGCTTATTAGAAAGAAAAAGTTATCATTGATTATGAAAAGATCAAAGTTTGGAGTGAAAAGTTAATAAATTACAGTCATATTACTTGTGAATGAACATTGAAATACTTATTTTGCCACCTAACATTTACAAAATATTGAGTAAAAAAAAGATTTTTGTTTAATGTCTGAAATATGAAGATAGAAACGTTTCTGACAAATTTCATTAAACATACAGGGTACTGTAAAGTCAAGTCTTGTCGCGTTGCGGCAGGTATAAGAAAAAGGGAATTATTTCCACATGTGGGAATTTTAAATTTCCCTTGAAAAACCCTTTTGAAATTTTATGACTGTACGTTCCGTAATTTTCATAAATGAATATCTGGCAACACTGTTGCTATATCAGGAAGTAGCTACAGACCCGACGTTTTTCAGCTAGGAGGATATCTTCCTATAGGGAGGATACTAATGTAATAGTAAAACTATAGTTTTCAAGTGTGTAATTATCAGGTTCACACACTTGCCCTAAGCTCAGAAACAACGGAAGGGATTTTGACGAAATTTCGTACACATGTAGGAGACTGGAGACGTAATATAGGTACCTTAATTTATTGTAGACTAGCGGGTTACACCCGCCGCTTCGCCAGCCCATCAAACACACCACACACACACCACACACACACACACACACACACACACACACACCACACACACACCACACACACACACACCACACACACACACACACACCACACACACACCACACACACACACCACACACACCACACACACACACCACACACACCATACACACACACACACACCATACACACACACACACCACACACACACACCACACACACACACACACAAAATGTCATTTAGGTTTGAAAAAAAACCTGAATATTTTTTGTCGCCCATCTATTTTCTGGCCTTCCCCGGCGTAGCTCAAGAATGGCTCATCAGAATTTCGCGATCAATATGTCAAATGAAAGCCTAAACCCTTGCCTAAAACTTTCTCGCTCTGAGTTGATAGGTCGTCACTTCAAATTTCGAGAAAAAATGTCATTTAGGTCAAAAAACGTGAATATTTTACATGTTACCCATCCATTTTTTTACCTTACCCGGCGTAGCTCAAGAACGGCTCATCAGAAATTCGCGATCGATATGTCAATTGAAAGCTCAAACCCTTGCCTAAAACTTTCTCGCTTTGAGTTGATAGGTCGTCGCGACAAATTTCGAGAAAAAATGTCATTTATGTCAAAAAACGTGCATTTTTTTTGCGTCACCCATCCATTTTTATCCTTACTCATTGTAGCTTAACCTCAGGGAGATATAATCTAGCCTAGAAGAATTTCCTGATCCAAGCGGACCTATGTGCAAAATTTCAGGTTTCTCGGTCAAACGGTGTGGATTTGTATAAAGAACATACATACACACATACATACATACACACATACATACATACATACACACATACAGACAGCTTTCTTTTATAGATATAGATGGTCCCATTTTAAATTAATTAACTTCGCCCTAGCTGTTCTTGGTGATAGAGACCATGCTCCTGACCTCTAACTTTTTACTTATACGCTTATATCTCGTGAACCACTAACCTGATTTTGATGAATTTTTATGCGTATATGCTTAGGGTTTTACATGGGCCATTTGTACCTATATTTGTTACTGAGGAAAATATGTGTATTTTTTTTTTTTATTAAATTATGATTTAGCTCTGATAAGAAAATCAAAAAAAAAATTCAAGTTATTGTTACAGTTGTTTGTAAGAAATACCTACCTCCAGTTCCGGTGCGCTTGTAGTGTCCCAAAACCTCTAAATGGAAAATACTGTGTCACTTGGCGCCCAACAGAGGGGAGGCTACGGGATGGGCAAGCTACAACAGAGATCACGAGCGTCTACAATAGTTGCTATTTCATGACTATAAAATAGAAAAGGTTGTGGAACACACACACATCTTTAGGAAAAAAAACGGATGTTGCCGTAGGTCTAACTGAAGATTCCATACTTAACCCAATTTAATTTTAACTAGAATATTAAGAACAAGTTGCTTTAGCAAATATCAGACACATGAGTACTTTTTCAGCACTCATTTACAAGTAAATGTATAAATACCTACTTTAAAAGGCTCGAATTTAAGAGCGCACGACTCAGTAGCACTCGCTCGCCATGCGGAAGGTCCCGGGTTCGAACCCAGACAGAAATTTGTATTCATAATTTGGTTACAGTTGTTTGTAAGAGATACCTTCCGGTGTACAATTTAATAATAATTTTATTGAGCGCACGAATAGCTCAGTGGTAAGATACTCGCTTGCCATGAGAAAGGTCTCGGGTTTGAACCTCAGAGCCAACAAATAAATTCAAATTGTGATTGATTTTTTAACTAATTATAATTTAACTCTGATATGAAAATCCGAAATTTTGGACAAAAAAGTCAAAAAATAAGGACCACGACTTACCGATACAGAATTTTTTTGTGGAATGTAGAATGTAGAAAAAATGGTATTCTACCATATAAATTTGAAGAAAATCGGTTCAGTCGTTTTAGAGATACAAGTAATTTTGTATAAAATCTCAAAATTGGCACGTGGTTACAATGTGAAACAATCACGAGGAAGTATTGTGTCCATAATTGGCAGTGTTTTTTTTTTTTTTTTTTTTTTTTTTTTGAGTAACCTCTGAGGACGAATTTTTTTACTGCATTATACATATATGAAAGGAAAACCAAAATCAAACACTTTTATAGAGTGGACATTTCTAATACACTGCCTTGAGGAACCATATTAAATTTCATCTCAATTGGACTTGTACTTCGTGACACATGCTTAGATTTGCTAGTATATGAAAAAGCTCATTTAAAAGCTCAACTTTTATAAAATTAACTTTTTTGGATAGCGCATAACCGTACCGAGGCCAGTCATTGGTAACCATGCAAATTTCAGCTTAATCCGACTTGTGGTTCTCGAGTTATAATGTAAGCATTTTTAGAAGTTTACACTGAAAAAAATTTTAGGTTCGTTTTTACTAAACAGTTTTGTAAAGGATTTTTAATCAAAAATTTCGTTAAAATAACAAGAAATTGATAAATCCCACTAATAGTCATTTGAGATTTTACTTGGGCGTTCGTAAGAATAATCAATCAATTCTTGTAAATCGTCTGATCGTAAAACCAACTAATTTGTTAATTACCGCAATCAGAATATTAGTTATGCTTACCAAGTTCTGTTTTGCTGGATCTATTACCAATATATTGGTAAGATTTACAAAAAGTTTGGTTAAATCTAATAAAATTATTCTGTTAAAAATACCACCTGATTAGTACATGTCTGATAATTAACAAACAAAAATCGTTACTCTTACCAGATTTATGTATGATAAAATACACAAAACAGTATTCGTTGGTTTAACAAGATTTTATCTAAAATTACAAAACATGTTTGTTAAATGAACCATACGGTTTCAGATTTCTGACAGATCTGTTTAGCTAAGTTTACTAAACTTTTTTGTAAAACTCGGTCGTTATGAAAATCATTTGTAGTCCCAACGAAAGTTTTGTTAATCACCCCTAGTCAATGACGGTTACAAAACTCTTTGATTAGATTTACTAAACAGAATTGTAGATTGAACAAAATTCTTGCTAAAACACGTGTGTCGAGAGACGAGAGAGACAAAAGATCTACAACAATTAATAGATACCGAAATCAATTTCAGATTCAGTTGTTTTATGTTGATTGATGGCCCTGTGATTATTACGTCATATCTTTTTAAAATGGTATTGTTGTTTTTTTTTTTTTTCAAAATCAAATTGATTTATTTATTTAAATATTAACGTCCACTGGAGAACGTTAATATCTAAATACACAGTTAATTTTAATATTTACATAGTTAATATTAATAATGTCATGCTTGGGTTTATTCGTAGATGTTTTGTGTGGTTTGGGTTGATGGTATTGTGAAAGTTTAGTTATTGGGTGTTTTGTGTAAGTCTTGATTTGGTTGATAGGTGGTGTGAGATTTTGGTTGTTTGATGTGTTGTCTAAGTCTGTGTTTGTTGGTTATGTTAATGTGGTTGATGTGCACTTAGTGTGTTGCGTAAGTGAGTCGTGTGAATTTGGTGATTCTTTTTTATTTATAAAATAAAAAATGATTTTTGTGTTTCAGAGGTTTAAATTTTTAAAACTATATTTTGCATAGTTATTTCATCATTTAAAACTTTAATTGTATGTATTTTAAATCAGGGTCTACTAAATGGTCAAAGTAAAATTCCCTGACTTTTCCAGGTTTTCCAGACCATTTTTCCAGTTTCTCCAGTCTACTTTTTTAAGGAGACATTATATGAATATTATATAAGACCTGCTAAAATTTTGTTAATTTTATAAAAATTGGTTAAGAGTGTTTAGTGTTTCTTACCAAAGAAGCATTATCACACTGCCTGGATTACAGTGGCAATTTTTTTTTTCTTCATTTTCATGACAAAATTGGATCTTGAAAAAAATTCCCTGACTTTTGGTGTTTTTTCACAAAATTCCCTGACTTATGGTGTTTTTTCACAAAATTCCCTGACTTTTCCCTGACTTTTTCGGTCTCGAAAAATTCCCTGACAATTCCAGGTTTTCCAGGTTTTCCCTGACCAGTAGACACCCTGTAAATGTCTCTTATTGCATTTTAAACAAATGAATCTGTGTTTCTCAATAAAAGTGTTACATATACACGCCTGTTTTTAAATTATTGCAATTATATTTTGAATTATTTTCTCATAATGACTTAGTAACTGACATTGTTGTAAAAGTTTACTACAGGCGTTTCTGAAGTTCACTATGATTATCAGTGAAGTTTACTGAGGTTATTAGTGAAGTTTATTGAAACTATCAGTAAAGTTTACTGAAACTATTACTAAAATTTACTAATATTGTTCGGGAGGTTAACTAAACGAGTCAATAGTGTGAACGAAATGCGTTGCTTAAACTTACTAAACAGTTCAGTAGATTTAACCAATCTCTGGAGTAAGCAATAACAAGTCTGGTTGTTAAATCAACTATTACTATGTTTAAAATTACAAAACACTATCATAAGCCATACTGAGTTGATTGAATGGACTTGTGAAGTATTTTGTAAACTTTACTAAACAGTATTGTAAATTCAACAAATTGAAAGAAACAACCTTAATAAGCATAACAAGATGATTCGTAAGCATTATGAATGCATGCTTGAGATCTTACTAAATACTTTAGTAAAGACAATGGAATTTTTTCTTGTCAAAAATACAATGATGAGTTTAGTAAAAGTAACTAAACATAAATTTCTTGGATGAACGAAAGATATCATTATCTTTACTAAATAGAGTTTACGAAATTTGATTTGTAATCTTAACAAAACATTTTGCTGTCACTCAATCAACCCTAAGACTTGTGAAATTTACTAAAGTTTTAGTAAGCCCTACAATAAATTTTTTTCAGTGTAAGCGATAGCCCAATTTTTCTAATCCAAAGGTTAGATTTAAAAATAGAAGATAATTTATGTAATTAAATTTTGATAAATAATTATTTATCGGGAGAAAGCAAAGAAAAAAAAATCTATATTAGACTCTGTCTCATGTTAATTTAGGACATAGCGCTCGCTTGCCGGCGATTTTGATATTAAAAACAAATCCACTTTATGTACTGCAGAGAATAGAAAATAGAACAGGTCAGTGTTGAATTTCTGCGCTTCTGCATACAGTTTCGTCGTGCGATATCAATAAAGAAAGAAAGAAAAAAAAAAGAAAAATACAAGTTTCCTATAATAGGTAGTTACTACACATAAATTTAATCAGTGTTGAAGAAATTTTTGATTTTAGTTAGGTTAGTGCCAAAAAATTGTAATGTGGTACCCACGCTTTAATATAATTTGTTAGTTGAACAAAGAAACCGACCTCAGTAGCTCGATCGATAAGGAGAGCGGACTCAAAATCTGGAGTTCGGTGGTTCGAGTTCTGAGTCTCATCCATATATGTATCGGTATGTATCGGTTATAATACGCCACACTTTTGATTAACAACATTTTATGATAAATTTGAATAGACGAGGTATAGGTATAGGTACTACTTACTGGTTGAGTCTTTTATAATGGACGTAGAACTTAATTATAAAATAGGATTAAATTCAAGATAAGCCAAACTGTCCCTCAAGTTAGTCTTCAGTGCACCCTCATTGGTTGGAACTCCGACTTAAGGGAGGGTCTGGCTTATCTTAAATTTAATCCTTTTTTCTAATCCGGTCTAAAAGAAAAAAAATTGGGGTGAACCAAATGATCGGTTTTATACAGTAAATTAATAATCACACCTTCCGAATCCAAGAATCTGTGCCTTTTTTTAAGAAGCCCTAGCAAAAAATATTGTGCGATCCCTACTGAAAAATTCCAAGGTTTGAATTTTTCGTGCGTGTAAAACCAAGTTTTCGTAGGGGTGTACTGGGTTTTTAAAATATATTTACTTTTTTTTTTCTTTTGAAAAACTACAATTTGTATTTTGTTCCTCTTTTGTGTTTTTTCAACAACAAAATTAGAACAATATTAATGAGAGGAGACAAGTGCCGTACTGTCCCAAAAGTCATTAACATTGGAACCGTCAAAGCAGAGTTCGATTTGATACCTACAATAATAAATCGTTTAGACACAAATACCAAACAGCTTTTAAACACCGCACCTGCTGCAGCTATACAATGGAATGTTTTCAAAAGTAATCACAAAATTTCTTGCATGTACAACAAATTTCATCAAAATCGGAGATAGGTCTATAAATGCAAAATCGCCGAACTAACAAAGAGAACTCATTTTGTTCGTTCAATAATTATTATAATATTCCTATTCTGTTTTATATAATCTCTTCTATTTTTTTCTACAAAGGCGTGAGAAGTTGGTACTTTTTGCTGTGCTATGTTATTATCCAATGTACATATTATGTAGGTTAGGTATAAATATTCTTTTTTTTTTACTTGGCGGGGCGCGCCGCTACCGTGCTCCTTATAATAACAGATGAAAATTGAAAATCTTTACAATCCTGCGCATGGGGTCTGAGTTGGAAAATACATTTTAAAGCTCTGAAGCTAGATAGAAAGCTTGTTGAACTTTCTTCCCATGGATATATTTTTTCCTTTTATTTCACTTTAAACGTCAGAAGTGTTCTTTATAGAGCTAATGCACTCAAGTATTTCCGGAGGTTAAATTAATATCGGAAGCATTTTCTTAATTTTTCATAATACCGTGTACCGTATATGTCTGTATATCTTCAGTAAATTCTTAAGAGTATGCCCAGGTCATAGTTTGTGTTTAGTATCAGTGTGCTATGCTCCTCGGTTTGGTGGGTTCGTCTATATCAGTCGATGACTGCACTGGTCCGAGTATTATTAGTAAACTAATGAATAGGTGAAGGTGAAACTGTTTCAACCTTCGCATCACGAATAATGTTTTGCTGTTCATTCTGAATGTTTTTATGTCGGAGTCAGTTGTGTTCAGACTTCAGTTTGTTTCTGACCTGCGCTTGTCACACTCGCGTTATCAACAAACTGAAAACATGTGTTTCTAAGTAGTAAACATTTGCGTTTGTTTTTCAAGTATTAGAGAGATTAATTTAATTTAAAAATAATCCCCGCTCTTATGTCCCGGTGTCATTTAGATAATGTCATTAATGGGCCAGTGCTGTCCGTGCTATCATCGAAAAGCAAAGTACAAGACGCTTGATAAACCATCGCAGGAGCCTCTGTCCTCTCAGTTCTACTGCTGCGAGCACACACGATCCACACTCATTCACAACTCCAAGACCAGTGAGTTGGACAATCAGGAGAACTTGAATCCGTCCTGCGATTGTAAAGAGAAAATGGAAGCTCTGGATGTGGGAGAGGAGCTGAGGGAGGAGACAAGTGTGGAGACAGCGGAGATGATCAGGAACACGGAGGAGTTTATGAGGACGGAGAAGGTGGAGTTGTGTAAGGTGTGGAGCGAGCACAAGATCAGGAAGGAGTGGACAGAAGCCAATGTGGTGAGTAGGAGACTCGTCCATACCACCGTGAGGTGATATAATAATTGCTGTAGAATGTAGGACACAGAATTATCAGTAAGAAAGTTTGTCGATGTTGTTTGAAAAAAAGTTATGTCATGCTTGCTGGGGGGAGAAATAACCAAGGGATAAGACATCGTTGGTACCTACAACCTATGACCTAATGTACCAAACTCCTTCACCCCCATCTTAAAGTTCTTGTTTCTTTGGTTCAAATTTGGCCTTTTTGTTTTCTGCAGCGCCCGTGGCAGGATAACAATTATTTAAGACGAAGCACCTACATTAGGACATTACATTAAGTTTATGAATACTCTACAGTAGTTTCAAGGTTGTAAATTTGCGTCGTATGGTATTTAGTTCGTATAGGGAGTATAACTAATAGTAAAAACAAGTGCAAGCAATCTGACATACATAATTCATCAATCATCAGTAATACTACAAGCCATATACAAGGCAGTTTAGTCATAGGTATATAGGATTCTATAAGATCTCAGTGCCAATGTATACTGTTTCCAGCTGTAACAAACAAGATTATTATGACGTAAACCTTTTCTGATTTCATCGCTCGGAAATTTCAAGGTTCGTTCATGCTCATGAGTGCTAATACCACTTTGGTTCAAGCAGATATTATATCACTGTTTAAACATTAGCTTGAAAATCCTATCGGGAAATAATGTCAATATCGCAGGGAATATACCTACAGCTAGAATACAAACATAGGTACCTACTTACAGTGGTTGTCATTGTAAGCAGGAATGGGTAAAATGTGGCCCGCATGACACTTTATTAGAAAAAGTTTTTACCCTCTTCGCGCCGGAATGTCCTCTACCGAGGACATTACCATGCATAAACCTCGCGCCGAAGCATAATTTCGGTTTTGTAGCCATATGTGCCGGAGTGTCCTCGTGTGAGGACATCAGCTCGGAAGTCCCTCGCGCCGGAGAAATTTTTGGTCTAGAATTTTTTGCAAAATTATTTTTTGTTAAAATAGAATTGTTTTTAGGTATGACAGTAGCATTAATTTCTAAAAAAAAAGTACTTCTGGTCCGAGTAATGAGCCTCCAAAAATTGTCCTCGCGCGAGGACTTTCGGCGCTTACGATGTCAAAAAATTCAAATAAAACATTATTTGATTTTTTTTATTTTTTTTTACAAATAATCTTCTTTGATGATTGGTAAATGAGGTAGGCAACTAAAAAAAATCACATTTAAGCTTTGTACTCTCACTTGTATGTATTGTACAATAATTTTATTGCAAAAAAAAAAATGAGGAACGAAATAATGGAATGAACACTTCTGGTAATTACTTGGTTACAAAGTAATGATTAAAAAAAAATATCATTTTAGAAAATATAAAATACCTAATACCTATATAAAAAAAATCACAACTTGATCTTGCAGTCTTAGGAAGAAAACATAATAGGTAGGTATCTAGCACACTTTTTTGGTATAAAATTATTACCTATTTTATATTTTCTAAAATGTTATTTTTTTAATCTTTACTTTGTGACCAAGTAATTACCAGAAGTGTTCATTCCATTATTTCGTTCCTCATTATTTTTTTTATTACAATAAAATTATTGTACAATACATACAAGTCAGAGTACAAAGCTTAAATGCGATTTTTTTAGTTACCTACCTAATTTACCAATCATCAAAGAAGATTATTTGTAAAAAAAATAAAAAAAAAAATTCAAATAATGTTTTATTTGAATTTTTTGACATCGTAAGCGCCGAAAGTCCTCACGCGAGGACAAAATTTATACAAGAAATTTATTTAGTTGGAAAAAAAGTTTTTGAACAGAAACACTCTGTAATGATTGGTATACCCTTCATGACAAAAATATTAACACCGTTTGAATTTTAATGCAGAAATATTAAAAACATTAATGACTGACATTCCCGGTTTGATTTGATCACAACCCAGACTTCTCAACTTCAAAATCGAAAATGAAAGTGAAAATTTTAAAATAAAGCGCTGAAAAAATGTTAACAGTAGCAAAAGAGTCCTCTGGTGGGAAACAAAAAAGGTTTGGTTGCAAAATACGCGCCAGAATTCAATTATTTCAAAGCAAAGAGAATATTTTTGTTCGTCCTCGCGCGAGGACTTCCGGCACACACTACTACAAAACCAAATTTCACCCAAGGCACATAGTATTACCGAGTGTTTGTCCTCGAGCGAGGACATCCCGGCACATATGACTACAAATGCTGAAAACAGCTTCGGCGCAAAGAGGTTAAAGCCTATTTTATTTCGTACCCTTGAAAATAACAGCTACTTTAGAGTTTTGTGATCTGTGTTGTAGCTTGCCTATATCGTAGTGTGGCTTCACTCTGATGGGTGAGAAATAACTTTCAGGTGCTAGGTCAGCAGGAGCGCACCAGGAAGGATAATATTATGTAATATAACTTACTAACAATATATTATGTAATAAATTACAATAACCAGTTTTTGTCGTTTCTGGGAATCGAACAAATCCCCCGGAGCATAAAGAGCCTTGTTTTATTTACAACATCCGATCTTCTTAATTTTCAGACCATTCCGTTCAACAAAAATCTTAAAGACTGTTTTGAAACCGGACTGTCCGTCATAATTCAAGGTCACTTACCCGCAAATTCAAGAGCGTAAGTTTATTTTCCTTTTTTTACCTACGTAACCCCAGTAAGATTTATTATGCCCGATAATTCCAGCAATAAGCCCAAAACGTATCATTATGTGGTCAAAATCCCAAATCGGAGGATAACTTCACATGTCCCAGCTAGGATTTGCAGTCAGACGCCTTGACCACTGAGCTCCTGCCGGGACAGACAGTTATTAGTATTATGATGAATCTATTTATTCTGCCCGATAATTCCAGCAATAAGCCCAAAACGTATCATTATGTGTTCAAAATACCAAATCGGGAGATAACTTCACATGTCCCAGCTAGGATTTGCAGTCAGACGCCTTGACCACTGAGCTCCTGCCGGGACAGACAGTTATTAGTTATTAGACAGTTATGAACCTGAGTGGTTAGATGGATGAGGGGTGGACTCGTCACCTGGACGTCCGTCGCGTCTGTGATTCGAGTCCCAAATCTAACAAATACGAGTACAAGGCGAGTTTGAGTTGGTAATTGTGTTATTACTCTAACTGTGATTAAATCAAAAAATTACATTTGACTGTGATTCAGTCAAATGTGGCTCAGTGGTCAAGAGCATTGGTTACTGACCCGAAGGTTGCGGGTTCGAATCCCGGCCGGAGCGGAAATTTCTGACCGAAATTTTCTGTTTTCGGGATGGCATGGATGTAAAGGTAAAGTGTCCTGAAGTAATGCGAAAGCGGTTCCGGGACACACTTACCTTTAAAAATAAAGTCAAATGTAATTAAGATTGTCTAAATATTTTTTTCCTAGAACTCAGAAATAAATCTTGATGCAGTGTTTTCAGATAAAATTGACCGAGTTACATTGTTCCAGGTTTGCCGTCAACTTTATCATCAGTGGTCATGATGATGACGACATAGCGCTGCATTTCAACCCCAGGTTTGACGTGAACTATTGCGTCCGCAACTCCTGTAAGAACGGCACCTGGGCGGAGGAGGAGAAAGCAGCTTACGTTAGCAACCCTTTCAGTCCTGGCGAAAACTTTGTGCTCGAAATATTTTGCGCCCCGCAAGAATTTATGGTACCTATGATAAATTTTTCTTCTTCGTTTTTACTTTCCTAATCCTATTACAGTAGTAAGGAGAGTCTTGTGATTTCATTTTTGTCTACTAGATATCCCTCCAAATTATCTATGTAATAATAATAATATCGCCTTATTTATACTGCCCGATTAAGGGCGGAATTAATAGACAACATCATTAACTTAATCCTTGGCAAGTGTCGATTTTCCCTATCTTACACAGTACGCAATCCGTGACTTAGCGCCACAAAGGTATTACAAAAACGTCTATTAATTCCGCCCTAAGACTATTAAAGTCCCATTATTCCAGCAGTAAACCCAAGACATATAATTATTTGGTAAAAATCCCAAATGGGAGGATAACTTGTCATGTCCCGGCTGGGTTTCGAACCCACGACTTCTGGAATCTCTGGATTCACAGATTGCCGCCTTTACTTGTTAGATAATTGAGCTTGTTAGATAATTGAAGCTAAGTAAGGTCCAGCCATGTTTAGATATGGTAGGTTATCACTCAAATTCGAATCCTCTTGATGATGGTAATTCCCGTCCTGTCCCCTCCCAGGCTGGAGGAAGATTAATTCCGGTTTGTTTCCAGCAAATACTTAGGTACATACTAAAAGCCCCCCGTCTTAAATAGCCCTAATGTCTAAACGTTGAAGAGACGTCAAGCTAAAGAAAAGAAAATCTCCACGAGTAAACACTGGTTTAGTCAATGATACCCACGGTGGATTGAATTCATATCAATTTATGTCTCGTGATCTCGCTGAAGTTAAGCGAGATTCGGAATTGGTGACAACTGAAATGACTGAAATCCAACTCTCGTGATGCTGGCTATTTCCAGCCACTTCCTGGCTGGGGTAGATAATTTGTGTAGCTATATCTGCAATAAGTTTTACCATAGATAATCTGAAATAAGTCTTACCAAAAAAGCAAGTAGATATTCCATAATACCCAAAATTCCTTTATGAAACCACCAATACTTTTCAGTTTTCAGTGAATGGCACGCACTTCTGTAACTTCACGTACCGCAACCCACTATACACAATATCAAGACTGCAAATTGTTCCAGAAGTGAACATTTTCAAAATTCAAACCAAGCTGCTGCATTCATATCCGGCGGCTTTGCAGGAAGATTTGGTCCCTCAACTCTCGGGTGTCCCTCTGTATCAACATGAGTCATTGGGATTTGAAAAGTTGGACGTTACAAAGGCAAGTAAAAGTGTTGGTTGAGAAGAACCCTCTGTGATCGAAATGTTGTTTTTGGTAAAAATTTGACGCTCTTTTTTTATGGTTGAAGGTATCAAAAACCCATTATTTGTCAAATACACAATTATATGACGTGTAAGAATGTGAAATACCCATGGTGAATGCATGAGCTGCTGGCAGAGAGTCCTACGCCGTGCCGGTGGGCAATATTTTCAAATAAAGTCGGTACTTTTTTGTAAACCTCAAGAGAATGCTGAATTGGCTAGGAAGGGTTTCAATGGAAAGAGTATTATTTTCTCATCATCATCATTTTTCCTTTTTAGAATTAGGTGTAGGTAATAATTTAATTTATACTATTGTACCTAACTTAGGTATTCCAAATAAAGGTTTATTCCTTTACTGTTTGGTAAATTTTAAATGTAATCCTCATGTTACAGGGACCCCCTCTGCTCTTCTTACTCAGCAACAAGTTGAGCGTAGGCAACTTGATTGAAATCTGTGGCCGAGTAAAGCTGCTTCCCCATACGTAAGTAAATTGGATAAACTGAAAAATATGAATATTTATGACGGGTATTTATTTGGTTTGGTGAAAAATATAAATATTTATGACAGTTATTTATTTGGTTTGGTGAAAAATATGAATATTTATGATAGGTATTTATTTGGTTTGGTACGGGGTCTACAATGAGATCAAGCAAACCTGTAAAGCCAACTTAGATGGCACGTTGACAACACCAGTTCTTGTCAGATCGCACAAGTTAAGCAAGGTCTGGCGAGGTTGAAAATGAAAACTCAAAATCGATTATTTCGGTCCCACCCCAGCTGGTTGAGCTTAATGTGAGTAGCTGTGGTTTGTCAATTTTACGCTAAAAGAGACGTTTACAAAAAAACAGTAAAACTCTCACATCTCAGGACAGTTACTTGAACACAGGGTGGTGGGAACTCCGAGGCAAAACCTAGGTGTTGAAATCCTGGACGAACCATGGACATTCGTAAACCATTTTTTGTTCAACTACAAACACCAAATAGGTTTGGTGACTGTTCTGTAGCTGTTTTATGTTATAAATAGCGGGCTGTCGCCCGCTTTGCGGGCCGAGGCATGGCCGTGCGGAGAAATAGCGGTGAAAGCAAAAAATCCTTTTTCGCCAATGGCAGGCGTTGAAGTGGGAATTTCGGAAAATCCCGTCTTATGGCACATCTAGACTATAAGACAAAGCTACCTATCAAATTTCAGCTTCCTAGGACTTACCAGTTCGGCTGTAGAGCGATGATCAGTCAGTCAGTGACTTTGACATTTATATATTAAGATAACAAAAAGGTTTCTTGTCATTTCAGGTTTTTCATAAACCTACAACACGGGAAACTCCTCTGGCCTCATCCCAACATCAGCTTCCACACTTCAGTCCGCTTCAAGTACAAGGCCGAGTCTGTGCACAAAGTGATCTGCAATTCCTACAGGAACGATGTCTGGGGGAACGAGGAGATACCCGACATGGAGTGTCCCTACGACCCAGGTCGTGCCTTTGTCATGAGGATTCTGCTCAAACAAGACCACTTCAACGTTTCCATCGATGACGAGAGATTCATTAACTACAAGTACCGCGAAGACTTCAAGCTCATCAATACGATTTACATTTCGGGCGACGTGTCCATACAGAGTATCCAGATTAAAAATTGATCTGGCAGAGTGCATGAGGTAAAGTCCGGATCATGCATAAGTAAAAGTTTAAGGCCGGAATTAATAGACAACATCAATAACTTAAGTCCTTGCTAAGTGTCGGTTTTCCCTATCTTACACCGTACGCAATCCGTGACTTAGCGCCACAGAGGTATTACAAAAACGTCTATTAATTTCGCCCTAAGTATTAATCGCTGGTGAAGCAAGTGCCTCCTCATTATATTTGAGGGTAGCACAGCTTTATTGAGAATATGGAGGCATCTTTTCTCTA
>CM044955.1:45050584-45063084 GCA_024516035.1 Bactericera cockerelli
CTCCACAGCTTTGTCTCGCACCACGGTTTCCTCCACTGTAGCCAAGGATTCTAGTGGTGGCTGTAAAGACAATCAAATTTTATTTTCATTTTCCAAGTTTTTTTTTATTAATAAACATTTGGATCAAGCTTTATTTACATCTTTTATATACAATGAACATGGTAACAAGTTAGAAATAAATATAAACAAAGCCTGATCAAGGGTGGTGATAATGCCTTCAGCATTCTCTTAATTTTTCTTTCTTAACTATACATTTCTAACCCCTTTTGTACAATGGCTGTGACCACTGTTCACAGTCTAGAGGTTTGTGAGTTTGAACCCCAATTAAAAACTCAATGAATGAAAGGTCTTGATGTCATGACATTTAAATTTTGATAATAGAATCTGTGTAACCTTTACAGTTTACACAACTACCAGTCTAATTACTTTCTATTAGCTAAAGGTATTAGAGAAAGTACTGTAATTGTTCACCTTTTTCAAAAATGATCTGATAACATTTCTGGACTAATAAGACTCTCCTGATTTAAAATAAGTGATTTTTATCAAATGGTCTGACAAGAGTGAGTGTGTGTGTGTCTTGTCTGTGTGTACAAAATACAAGGTGCCTAAGAAGTTTCCCGGTCCACCCCCATGCCTTGAAAATCACTGAGAATATTTTTTAAAAAAATATGCAAAAATCTGGGAATTGTACCAGCTAGGCACATTAACCTCACCCAGCCTGGCTGGGTAGGGTTAATGTGCCTAGGGTTTTTTTAAACATGTGCTCCAATTGGGGATTAAACTTTGGATTTTTGGACTATGGGCAGTAGTCTCAACTGTTACACCATGGAGGCTGGCTTAAAGGTGTCCCTACGTATCTCAGAAAATGCTGAGAGTATTAAAAAAATAAAAAACCAATATTCCTCAATAGTCTAAATGACATTATTTTATCTTTTAAAGTTATCAGCTTTATAAAAAAACATTGATAAACACAACCTTAGCTTGTAGGAGATGTATTTTATCTAACATACTTTTTGTACAAAAAAAAAAAAAAAAAACAATTCAATTCAATACTAACCAAAAGACAGTGAACAAATTCAGGACCACCAACATTGGGAGTGAATGTTCCCAATTGTTCTGCCAATGCTAGAAGAACTTCATCCTCATCATAAATAGTTTCTGTGAGGAAGGGGATCAGCTCAGCACGAGTCCTTTCTTGTCCAAGAGCTAAAGCGATGGTGGAAAGCTTCTTGATTGAGTTCAGTCTCAACTGCGGAGTATAAGTAAAACACATAGCAAGCATGTTAAAACTTAGAAGATGCAGTAGAAATTGTTTATAATAAACAATTGGCTAAAGCAAAGAAAATCTTTGGTCCCTCAGAGTCTTATGGAAAATCACCATTGGTATTGTTTATAACAAACATTGGCTATAAGGCACGGTATTAGCTTTAGCAAACAAATTTTCAAGTCCTGTGGCTACTTTCTATTGGTTATAACATACAAAATTTATTTTGATGCCATGCGATGTGTGAGTAATACAGAAAACATATTTAGTTCTGCAGAACTTTGTGAAGGAGTAGATGAGTGACTGTCTAATTTGGATCATTTTATTAGCACCTAAAAGTTAGTATTGTTTCAGATTTTGAATTAGTGGGTTATGAATATACCTCCATACATACATACATAATTGTACATTTTTCATATCTTACCAAGTTCCCTTATAACGTACATCATTCTCTATAAGTGGTACATGCAAGATATAGTGAACTTATCCGGTCCCTTCAAGTTTGTTATAAATGATTTCTATTGTACATACATACTCCTATTCTTCTCTTTGCAATGCCTATTTTAATGAGTAAGCTTCTTCTACAATTTTTGATTTGAATGATGTCCTCAGATTGGCTCTTTCAGACAAAACACACACCACAGTACCTTATTCTATTTTTTTTTGTTTTTTTTTTTATAATTCAAATATTTTTTTTTTTTTAGTGGTAGCATGTACATGGTTATGGTTGTACAAACATAAAAATACCTGTGGAGGTATGTCTACTGAGCAATGATTTGTTCTATGCTCTTTTAAAAGAGTAAAAAAATACCTACACCTACCCAAAGTAACTATTCTAGTTGATACTGTTCCAAAGCACAGATTGTTGGATATACATGTGAAATCAAATAAATACTGCCTCTTGTGGGTAGTTTTTAAATTTTCTGTTTGTGATTGGAAGGTAAAACCCCCGTCTCTAGGTTAACTTGCTGTTGAATAAGACATAGGGTTCAATTATAAAACAGGATTATATTTAATCTTAAGGTTGTATGCAGAGTCCTCACTGTAGGGATGCCTGGGTCATTTGTCTCTTTAGCTGATTATATTATTCAGAGATGTTTGTTTAAAGCATCTGTGCACATGTGCATTTAGATGTTTCTTTAATAAATAATTGTCAAGGTCAAAGTATTCCCTATAGCAAGCTTGGGACCACCTACAGTGAACCCTATAGGGATTACAAAATTGTCCCTGCATACCAGCCTAAGTGGACACAATCCCTTAACTTGGGCTATTATTAATGAATGATATAGAGTGGGGCTATAGTGTGCTGTGATTGGTTGAAACCTAACTTGAAGGAGTGTCTGGTTTGGCTGTTTCATAATGTGGGCCATGAATTTTACTTCTTTAACTTTGCTTTTTACCAAAATCTATTTGGTGCCAGCACTCCCTCCTGAATCCTCCATTCCTGTGCTTATCAGTTTTGTGTTTGCCGTAACTACATTTAATATTATTTCAATACCTCCACTTTTTCTCTACGCAAGGAAATATTGATAATGATGTGAATTAACAGTTTTGAAAAGAGGTAGTTGCAATAGACAATAGCTAATTTTGTACAAACCTGCACATCCTCATTCTTCAGCTCATCAATGAGGACTGCTATGGGATAGAGGGAGTCATCCACTGCAGAGTCACTGGATGCCATTTTGGTTGAAACAAAAAGAACCGTTTCTTGACTCTCCTAGGAAGGTAATAGTGTTAAGAGAGCAGAGTAAATAACACTTTTTAATCAATAGCTTTGACACAGAAATTGGGAGTTCTATAAAAAATGTAATAAAATTTTTCTTCAAAAAAAGGATATTGCTATGTCGGTGAAACTAGTCAAGCAAGTGAACTCATGAATTGTGAGTGAAGCTTCGTTGGCTTTGGAAACTGCGACAAAAAAAATATAGGGTGGAAGAAAATCTTTTAATACTCGTTGCTGATTGGCTGAAGTTACTCAAGGGAATTATTATTATTATTATGAAACACGTGGGAATTTTGATTTTCAATTTAAATTTCCCTTTTTCTCTTTTCTTATCAAAATCCACTGATATCATCAAAATCAAAAATGATTTGTTATTGTTATTTTTCAAATTTGTATCGTTCCTGTAAAAAACAGCGTAAATTACTGATAAGATAAAGTTCGTGAGATAGTACACTCTTGCTGTAAAAAAATTATATGGGTTGTACACTCTTGCTGTAAAAAAATTATATGGGTTGGGATATAGACCTGACAATTTCAACTAACATAGTAAATATGTACCAATGAATTGTCATACTTCTGCAATCTCTTACAACAAGAAAATCAGAGATGTCCTGCTCATTCAAAGCTTTTGGCTCAATAACTGGTTTGGATGAAATATTTAAGTGTTTGGAAATCTGTGGTAAGTTTCTACAATAAGATAAGTTAATTTTATAGTTTTGAATGCTAATTTAATACTGAGATCTGTATCTATATGTTTAGGAAACTCCTGATTTACAAATTAGTTAGGTATAAATAATTTGAAAATAAATAAATAAAAAACATACTGATGACTATGGGGGCTAACCAATGTCTAAATATATTTATAAACAATTGGGCAATTTATATTCTTGTATACTAAAAGTTCAATCCAACTTTGTTAATTTGATTGATTGAGTGTAATACCTACAGTTATTTTGTAAATTCTCATTTTCTTACAGAGAGACCTGATGCTGAATCTGCCCTTCCAGAAGACTGCCTCTGTGCCATTTCACCTGTAGCTGATATACTTGTATTAACACGGGCTCAAAACATATGTGTTCTAGCATGTAAGTGTAAAGCCAGCCACACACTTAGAGACATGCATGCATGCATGAACAGATATGCACGTCATGCATGTGTGTTATTTACACTGTCTTAAGCTCATTATTTACTATGTCTGTTGAAAATTCTCATCTGGCATGCTTGTCAGTTGCTGACTAAGTGCGGTGAGTTCAGGCACAGGAAATTGTGGGTTATTCATTAACCGGAAATTCAGAAAATTCAACCAAAGAAGTTTTTGTCCTCATTTCTAATTCTTTTCCTCATTTTTTATTTTTCCAGCTGAATGGAGCACAGGTGATGATGATGGGAAATTCCATTTTAACTTGACTTGGAATAGAAATATATGTCACAACATAAAGTAAGAATTTTACATTACAATCATAATAAAAGTATTTCCAATGTGGTTACATAAGTGATCATAATTAGTACTTGGTGTTTCCACCTGAAGCCTGAATGAGAGCTAGCATCCTATTCCTCATTGAAAATATGAGGTTTCACTTGGTCTCTGGGGAAATGTCCTGACTTTATTTATTTACACTTTATTTATTTTTACAAAACAATCATCAACAAAAAATTAATTACAATAAATTTAAAATAAAAAAAAATAGAAGTATGTACAAAAAAATTAATAATAAAGATCAATATTAATTTTTAATTACAATTGTTTTGTAATCCGGGGCGGAGTTAATGCCTTAGGCATTCTCTGCCACTTAACCCTGTTCCTTAACTGACTCTTGTTCCCTTAGCCTTAGAACCTAGCCCATATATTAAGCCTCTTTTTATTATATAAATACCAGTGGTGGTATTTGATTTACTGAGGGACGAGAAAAGTTCTGCAATTTCCACACAAGTTTATTTTTAACTGAGCTGCCTTTTTATCATGTGGTCTGTTCTTGTTCAGGTATGTGTATATCTGTTGGCCTGCCTGGTTTATATTCTTTGATCCAGTATATCAAGGTAAAGAAAAACTATAACTTCTGTTATACGTTATACCACACTGAAATGTTAAACATTGATTCTAGGGAAACTATTACTGCTGTACTTGTGTTACCAGTGGCATCTACCACTCAAGGCAAAAGCAAAAAGTCTTCCAGCATTGGGCCAGAATGGACTTGCATAGCACTTGGTTTCTCTTCTGGATTTATCCGTTTCTATAATGAAGTAAGTTATTACTACCAATCATAATTACTAATTTAAAAATTATTGATTATGCTGGAGTTTCTTTTTGTTTTGTCACACCTTTTGTTGGTAGCACCACATCACAAAACTTGCTGGTCTTGCAGCCACTGTAGTCACTATTCATACTAATAGCTACTCATTTTTCCTCACGAGTTATGAGCAAATCCCTTTAAATTCAACTACAGTACTCAAAAATCTGACACCATTCTTGACTAACATATAAAGATATCAGAAGTATTATGTTTTTGTCAAGTAAAAAAGAACAAATATAATTATGTTTGAGTCTGTTCATTTATTCCTTGCCAAACAGGATTTTTTTTTCAGCAGATTTTTTGTTCTTGTACATACCTACATTTATCAAGTAAATGTATACGAGTATTGTTTAAAATCAAGTATTCCTTATTTTGCTCATGTCTCATTGAACTATTGCACAGAATTTTGAATAGACCACAAGTACAGGTACCTATATTTAATATTATCAGAAAAATTGAACAAAAAAACACTTTAAAATATACATAGTTGTGCCATAAGTTCTGTCCCATGATATTTACATGATTAATAAGAAATAGAACAAGTTATATTTTAACTTTTTCATTATAGTTCATATCATTCTATTTTCTCTTGTTCATGAACTTTTACCATTTTTTTTTTTTACTGTATGCACTTATGACAATATACTTTGAAGAAACAACATTTTACATACAAGGCGTCCCAGTTTTTTTTTTATAGAAATTTTCAAAATTGTAGGGGCCATTGTAAGACTAATCTCTGATCATTTTTCAAAAAATGACGTCGAGCGGATATACCTACGACCAAAATTAAAAATCATTTTACAACAGAAATAGGTACGAAATGTTATTTATTAGGTAACTGCTCAGGAAATTTAAAATTTAATAAATATAGTACTTACATACACTTCTAAGAACCATTTTCACTTCATTTTAAGAAATTAAAGTTTTTTTTTTTTTTCAAGAAAAAAATTCAACTGGTTTTTTTTTTTCAAAAAAATACCTGACATTATTTTAGTCTTACAATGTCTCCTGGAAATGATTCTGGTGTCCAAGTTTGTTTATAAAAAACAAACTTGGACACCCTGTATTTTCTCATCATTCTGTTTACTTCAATCAATGTTTAGGTCGGAGATCTGCTCCTCTCACATCGTCTCCATGATGAGCCCATCACTGCACTGTCTTGCACTAGTCCGACCTACAACCCGGCGCGTCACACATCGGAGCCAGAACGGGGCGAAGAGCTGCGAGCGTTCTTCACCAGTGTGCTCTGTGTGTTCCCAGGGCCACCACTCGTCAACACGCTCAGAGCTGCCAGAAATCATTTCACTCTAAGTATGTGTGTTTTGCATGAGCTTGGGAATTAATTTTGAATAAAATGTACCTTAAGTTAAAGCAGTGGCGTAGCTAGATCTACAGTTGAGGGGATTTCGGGGGGGGGGGGGGGGGGGGGGGTTTGAGGGAGGCTCAGAAATCTCGCCTAATGTATATTCCATTTTTGCTGGGAGGGTTTGTCCCTAGTGTTGCTTTGTAAACTATATGTATATTGATTCTAAATAAAACAATATATCTTATCTTATTTTATCTTATCTTATGACCTCCCTCCAAAGCATTTCCGGCCCTAGGCTAGGTGAGGTTAATGTGGGTAGCTTGTACGACTCCCACAAATGGAGGTGAAACCCCCGTCCTGACTATGTATCTCAAATCAGGACGTTAAAACCAAAAAGAATCAACCGGTCACAATAGATCTAATTAGGTCACAGTGTTAATTGTCAGGGTTTCACTGAAAACCCTGCAACCTGGTCAGATAATAATAATAATCCCCACGCTACGTGGTTTACCATATTGCCTCACTAGTAGAGCTTCAACCACTTGACAATAATCTTAAAGTTTACTATGTACATTGTACATAATTATGTACTTGCATGAAGAAGAATACTTATTTTTTTTACTTTCGAAAGATTTTTTTTATTTATTAAACAAATACTTTTCATCTTCATCAATAAATTTATATGTAAAGAAATAACTTTAATTAACTAAAAATTAAATTTTGTAGTTAATTAAAGTTATTTCTTTATATATAAATTTATATATAAAGAAATAACTTTATATTATTTATAAAGAAATAACCATTGCAGCTCAGTCGGAAGGTGCAGATTGCGAAGCCACCCCTAGAGAGGAGTCAGACGTACCTCTGAAGTTTCACAAGTGGAGGTTCGTTGACCAGGAGGCGGTTTCAAACTGTGTCGTGGTGGGGGCTGCCCCCACTACCACGTACCATCACTTGTACACGGCGAGCGTGTGCGGAGGATACAACACATCGTACAAGTCTGTGGCCCCTCAGAGCACCCAGATTATTGCCACTGGTTTGTGAACATATTTTCATTTAATTTATTATTATTAAACATGTTGGATCAAGTTTTATTTACAAATGACATAGAGTATACAGGGTGGACCAAAAAAACGTTTACACCCGTTAATGGTAGATTACTGACGACATTTCCAGGCCGGATCTGCAATCCTTTTTTTCGGATTCGCCTTTATAACGGCACAAAGTGATTTTTTGCAACTTTCTTAAAAAGTCCGACTTTGGCTTATTCTTCAGGTCAGAACTTTTTTCCTGTTTAAGATGAGTTGATTCTGAACAATTTCGCAGAAAGCCAACAAAATTTCGATGTTTCTAGCTACACTACTTTGTTCTTTACGGTTTTGTTTGGCATCTTTTTTGACACCTGAATTGAAAAAAAATTCTGATGTAATTTTTTTACACTTTGAAACACCTAAGATTTGCCCGAGCAAATTTTGGCACAGACACGGGCAAGTTTGATAAAAGTTGGCGACCAATCCATGGATGCTAAAAAATAATTTTACGATTTTTTATCACGTTATCTTCTGGGGAAACAAACCAGGTAAGTCTCAAAAAATGATGTTCAAAATCTTAAAGTGTTGACCGTGTAGGGTCGTCTTGTACTCAAAGAGTAATTAGCTATTTATGTCTGATAATTATTTTCCTTGGAATTAATTAGAGGCCAGTCAAATGAATGATTGTTTGTTTCTCGATGATAGTTTTCACGCATATTTTTCTGCATTCTATGAAGTATTATCTTTTAACTTCTTAAGTTTTTTTTAGTACAAGTTACATTATTATAATTCGGATGATGAAATGGCAGATATGCATTTAGCATATTGAGCTGCCAACAGGAACATTTGGGATCACGTGAAAAACATAGTTTACGAAGTACCAGTGGAGACACAAGAGTATCAGAATATGGTAGCAAGACTCCTGTTGGCATTCGATGACCTGACAGAAAAACCTGGAATCTTCCGCAACATTCGACGGAACATGATGAAGAGGTTCAACCTTTGCATCCAGGAAGGTGGACGCCACTTCCAACTAGCTTACCACTGAGCTAATCGTTTCTCATTGAACATACTAACACAAAATGTTTTTTTTTTTTTTTTTTTTAATACCTACCTTCTTGTTTATATCAAAATAGTATAAAACATAATAAAGACTGCAAAAGTTTATTAATTTTACAAAATATTATCTTGTTTTTTTCAAGACTTCTATTAAGAGTTGGAGTTATTTGTTATTTAATTAGTATTGTTTATGATAGAAGAACCTACCTACATATTTACCTGGATTTATTTCATAAACTCTATTTTCGTTTGGAAAAGTCGCTAGTTTTTTTTCTTTCGTAGGGAAGCATAAGAAAAACCATCCTTACATTATCAAGGCAGTCTCTCAGGGGCTTACATGAATAATAATTATGTGTATTGTGATACCAATAGTATCAGATATAACTCAATTTACAGATGGTATTACCCAAAAAAAAACCCATAAGTTGTTGGTGTTACAACAGGTCAGATACAGGTATGAATAAAATATTCCATCAGATTTTTTTGATAATTAAAAAAATATTGACCGTCGAGAATTGAACCTCGATCATTCGACTTACACTCTTAGCACTACAACATCTAGGTAACACCACTGGCAGTCTGAAAAGCACGAAAACTATTATTTGAATTTTCCTAAACTGGCTGATGGATGCATGTGAGACCGCGGTATTCAAAAAAAGCAATGTAAACAATTTTTGTAAACAATACAAGACGCCCTTACACAGTCTACAGCTAGAAAACTCTAAGGATTTTTGAAGAGTTTTTGGCAAACATCTAATATTTTTTCCCAGAAGATCAGGTAATAAAAAATCGTAAAATTATTTTTTAGCATCCTCGGGGTGGCCGCCAACTTTTATCAAACTTGCCCGTGTCTGTGCCAAAATTTGTTCGGACAAATGTCGAGTGTTTTATTTAGTAAAAAAGTTTTTTCGTGTGTTTTTTTCTGTTCAGGTGTAAAAAAATACGACAAACCAAACCGTAAAAAACAAAGTAGTGTAACTAGAAACATTGAAATTTTGTTGGCTTTCTGCAGAATTGTTCAGAATCAACTCATCTTAAAAAGGAAAAAAGTACTGACCTGAAGAATAAGCCAAAGTCGAACTTTTTCGGAAAGTTGCAAAAAATCACTTTGTGCAGTTATAAAGGCGAATCCGAAAAAACGGATTGCAGATCCGGCCTGAAAATGTCGTCAGTAATCTACCATTAACGGGTGTAAACGTTTTTTTGGTCCACCCTGTATACATACATAGATATTAAAATTAAGAAAACAAAACTTGATCAAGGGCGGTGCTAATGCCAATGGCATATATTTAATTTATAATAATTATATTTAGATAATTATGTTGATTTATGCAAGGCTTCCATAAACTTTCACCTAGACGGCCTAGACCTAGGTTTCTCGGAAATGACTCAAAATATCAATAAACGCAAAACCCCGTATTTCTTTATTTTTAGGGGAATTAATTTTCAGCGATAGACCAACTTTAAAATCTTATATGGAATGGTATATTGTGTATGTATGATGTATGGCTGGTTATTACTAGAGTATAAAAAAAAAAACAATTATTTAGTGCTACTGACAAAAATTGTGAAAAGGCTTTGCTTCACCCCAGAGGGAATCATACTTAAACGTCTTTTAAACTTTTACAATGTCTTCTTTTTCGTTTCACAGATGAAAATTTTCCCTTTATTTCAGGAACTAAACCTTATGTTGGGTTTCACTACGCTATGGAAGGTTCGAGTCATCAAATCTTCACAGATGTGGCTAAGGTTTTTGCAAATAAACTGAAATCTGCAATCGGACAAGCTGTACCATCCTGGTTTTTAGGAGGTATCACTTTTTTATTTTTTATTTTAATTTACGGGATCAGCGTATTATGCTTGATTTTTTTTATGAATGCCATATCACACAACTTTTCGTATTATTTATGATGTGTCCGTACAAATGAAACAGGAATATTTTTTGAGACTTTCACCACATTTTAATGCACCAAAACTCTTTAGTACTAATCGAACGGTGTACATAATTGTCTATTAATATTCCACCAAAGAGCGTTCGAAATTGCGCCAGTGGTGATGCTACTGATTTTATTCTATCTCCGTTTCCCTAAATGGTTAGGTTCGGCGGTGTGTTTTTCCATCATGGTGGTTTTCTATTAATTTAAATGAATTAAAAATCCCAGCGTTAGAATTTTCTATCCTGGTAGAACGTATGGGCATGCTTGAGGTGCCAGTTTTTAAATGTGTTGCATTTTGGGATTTTTGGATAAATGGTTAAAGATATCAAATATGTATGATGGTTCTCATATCACTACATGAGTTTACTTTAACTAATTAAAGAGTGGGTATCTGGAGGTACACGTACATACTAGTTTGCACTCGCACACAAAATAAGATACAGTAAAACACCACGTTGGAAAACAACACAGTAACTCTTTAGTCCTAACCGCCCGTATAATTAAGGGCGGAATTAATAGAAGTTTTTGTAATACCTCTGTGGCGCTAAGTCACGGATTGCGTACTGTGTAAGATAGGGAAAAGCGACACTTACCAACGACTTAAGTTATTGATGTTGTCTATTAATTCCGCCCTAAGTGTCTGATTACATTTTTTTTTATTTTTATATAAACAATTGGACCAAGCTTTATTTACATTTTTTTTTATATACAATAAACATGGTAACAAGTTGTGGAATAAAATATAAACAAAGCCTGATCAAGGGTGGTGATAATGCCTTCGGCATTCTCTTCCATTATTATTTCCAGGTTCTAAGACCACAGTATCTCAGGATGAGGCAGCTAGCTTGCAGCCTGCAGAAGACATGGGCTGCAGGTTTGGTCTGTGCGACAGCTGGCGCCAAGGTGTGGATGTGGTGCTCTCCCCCCTGCGGACAATGTGCATTGTGACGGACCTGCTCGGCAGAATGGTGCTGGTGGATACCGTGTCTGGGATTGCCGTGAGGTATTTCCGTTTCTTTTTCTAACCAAATCATTGTTCTATGGGGTTTAGAGAAATCTAATCATGTACTTCATTGGTCATTAGATAATTGATAGTATTATTAATAATGAGTGCCTCCTCCGTGGCGTAATAGTTGTGACTACTGCCCGTAGTCCAGAGATCCCGAGTTCGATCCCCGGTTGGAGCAGACTTTTCGAAGAAAATTCTGTTCCCTCCAAACACGTGAGGCTGGCATTTCCGGCCCTACCCAGGCTGGGTGTAGGTTAATGTGGGTAGCTGGTACGATTCCCAGCGAATGGAGGGTAAAACCCCCGTCCTAATTCAGGACGTTAAATCAAATAAAATCGTTGGCGTTAGGAAGGGCATCCAGCCGTAAAAAAAATGTGCCAAAACGAATCAACCTCAACCATGAGGTTGAACAACGTCGACCCTGCTTGAGCGGGATAAGACAGAGTAAAAGAAGAAGATTGTTCTTTGGGTTTAGAGAAATTTAATCATGTACTTCATTGGTCATTAGATAATTGATAATCTCCCTTGCCTTTATCCCATATTAGCTTATGTTGCTTTTGGGGTCGGCATTGTTCAACCTCATGGTTGAGGTTGGTAGGGTGGAGCACGTTTTTTATGGCTGGATGCCCTTCCTAACGCCAACGATTCTACTTGCTTTAACGTCCTGGATTAGGACGGGGGTTTTACCCTCCATTCGCTGGGAATCGTACCAGCTACCCACATTAACCTCACCCAGCCTGGGTAGGGCCGGAAATGGCAGCCTCACGTGTTTGGATGGAACAGAATTTTCTTCGAAAAGTCTGCCCCAGCCGGGAGTTGAACTCAGGAACTCTGGACTACGGGCAGTAGTCACAACCATTACGCCACGGAGGCTGCTTTC
>CM044955.1:45068084-45141397 GCA_024516035.1 Bactericera cockerelli
ACTTTCTATATCCAAGAAAGAGTTAACAAGAGTCTCAAGTCTGATTAATTCCTCAGTTTCGAGCACTGACAAAAGCACACCGAGCAAGAAAAGCGTGAAGTTTTCTGCCAACTTTATACAATATATTGAAATATTCAAAATTCTCGAGTCCTCCCCAGAATCAAAGAAACCAAAGGAAAAGAAGCGTGAAATTGTGATGACGTCCCAAGATAAAACCGATGATAAAATACATATCGATCCGTCGGCTAGTCGGGAATCTCTGAGTTCAGTGAGCAGTGTGATGTTCCAAGGTGTTGTGTATGGATCTTGTTCCCTCACGGATTTCACGGAGCGGTGTAAGGACTCAAATATTGGAGCTGAAGATTTGATGAGGCTAGCATTGTTGTATTGGTCGAACAAAGAGCATGGATCTAATATCTACAAAGAAATGTATCAATTCAGTAACGTTCTCAAATACATATGCATTTTGAAAGGTACTATTATTATTATCAAGCTCTTAATTGTTTATTTACATACAAACAATTAGTACTATGAAAAACATAATAAAATAGTATACAAATTAGAAATCATGGTAGTTACATAAAAATAACGTTTATTTTTGTAATTCCAGGGCAAAATTAATGCCTTAGACCTGTGCCAGGTAACCTTGAAAAGACGCGGCAGTATTTTACATGTAAAGAAAGCATGGTTATTTTATTAATATAAAAAATCAAATTTTAAGCCGACGCATAATGTTTTTTTTTAGATTTGTCAAGACAGTATCTGATAGGACAGAAATGTCCATTTTCCCTCTGAAAACTTTTCATGCTGAGCCTTCGTTCTTTTTTTATTTCATCGTAACAAAAACTTATTCAAATTTTCAATTACGAAAGAAGGGATTGCAAAACTGGAAATGGTCGGATTATTGTGTTGGTGAGTTTATTTATTTATTTACACTTTATTTTTTATACAATACATACAACAATAAATTATTAACAAAGATAAAAAAAATTAACAATAGGTATTTACAAAATAAGATATAGACGAATAAAAATATTTAAATTTAAATGTACAATGTATTGTAATCCGGGGCGAAGTTAATGCCTTAGGCATTCTCTGCCACTTAACCCCTTGTAACCGATGTTTTTTCTTCCCAGAATGTTGCGACGCGGCTTGGTGGCAGAGCATCAGGAAGCAACTGTCGGAATGTTCGAATCCTCTCTCCGCCATGACCGGGGCTCTCATATGTAGGGGCGTGTCCATACAGTGGGAGAAGAAACTGGACCAATCAGACAGCGGAGATGACATTGACTGGGAGACTTACGACCAGAGTTCGTGTCAGTGGAGTCTTCTGATTGGCCAGCTCGAGGACATATCCATTCTGGACAGGAGCACAGCCAGCCGTGTGGTGCTGGGCGACCTAGCGCTGCCGTGTGACCGGGCCAATGTCACGCTGGAGTACGTGCTGACCCAGGGGCGGGACTGTGTGACGGAGGCGGTGTCCAGATGGTTGTGTGGGTGTGGCTTCAGGCCGGAGCTGGTTGTGGACAGGAGAGATGCCGAGTTTGGTAGCCTCAACCGTGCGAGCTCTCCCAACCAGAAGAACAGGATCACCGGCGTTGCTGAAGGTAAACACCAAACTGACTTTAGTGAATATTGGTGAATTTTTATTTATTTTTCTTTTTGGTTAATAATCGGGAGTCAATCAATAGCGGGGTACATACAATACACATATTGCGATTATTTATTAATCTATGTATGCCTATTTACTTAATTGGACATTAGCCAGAAGTAGAGGTGCCCGTTGATTTCTTGAATAAATTCCTCCACTAATGACTAAGCAATTGATAGAATCGTGTCTGTCTATAGAATAATGTAAGAGATTTTCAATTTATTTATTTTTTCTTTCCAGGCATAAAACCAATTATTGATGACAGTGTCGAGGCTAAACCAATGAGTCCCAATGAAGTTAAAGTCAGCGAAACTCTTAAATGCCTCAAACAGCATTTTCCCTACAGTCTATCGTGTTCCCGAATCTTGGCTCACATGTGTTGGGAGTATATGAGCGCTTACGAGAATAATCCACATAGACTAGAGTTGCTGCATATGGCGCTTGTCTGCCTGGAAAATATCCAATCAAGTCATATAAAACAAGGTAACTCATATAGATAATCTTATCCCCTCCATAAACAAAACCGCACCAATGTGGGTGAGTTCTCGCCCATTCCGAGAATGCAGACCATGGGGAATGATGCCGGTGCAGACCTCGATCTATTAACCTGCTCTATGGTAGAACTTCTGAGCTATTTAGATAGGTAGTTATAAGCTAGTCATAAGTGTTTTTTTTATTTTAGTCATAAGTGTTTAATATTATTGTGATTTTTTTTGTATTTTATTGTAAAAATGGGCATAACTCGTGAACTTGTAGAAAAAAAATATCCCACTTGAACCAGAGACGTGTATTCAGTGCCACATTCTTCAGACCTGGAAGAATGTTTCTATTGTCATGTTCTATTATCCCTTTTAGTTTGTTACCATAGAGCTGAAAGCACCCAGTTATAGGTACCTCCATCATTGTTTCAATCTTTGCTTCCAGGAATCAGCTATTTGCTGTGGGCTCAGCACCTGCGCATCAAGTTTGAATCCTGTCTTCGATTAATTCACAAAGTTGGAAAGTTACCCAAGGAACTACTCTGCAAGCAAGATCTGAAACTATCGGACACTCAACTTGCGCCATTCTTTAAACTGTTGCTACTATTTTTCGAACAGTACATTCAGGTAACTAAAATGGGCAATTGGGCACTACTGTTGTGTTCATATTCGTGGTGCTGCGGTGGTGCATATAATATGTAATCGAAACTTTATTTACAATAATTATATATTATGAAAAAATATTTTGAAACTACACTACACACATCAAACCGATATTGAGATCGTGAGTTTGATCCTTGAATTTGCTGACTAAATTCTGCTACCTATCGAGTAAAGAGTACTTGAGGTTGGTATTTCCAGCCCAACTTAGGCTGGGTGAGGTTGATGTGTATAGCTGCTGCGTTTCCCAGTAAGTGGAGAGTAAATCCTCTGTCCTAAATAACTTAATATGATTTCAAAACCGAAATAGAATCATTGGTCATGGCAGGCGTGTAGACATGGGATCTGTAGTCTTTCCACCACTGGAACTATCTCTGTCATACACATGACACAATATGATGTAAAAGTGTTGTCTCTCAGGAATGTTGCAATTTTTTGGGGGAAACATTAGAATTACACTATTGTTTCCGTTTAGGCTCTGTCGCACGCTACGGTGTGACGGAATTTTTAACCAAAATATGCGTGGTTCCTGAGGAAACATTAAATAAATAGCCTTGGCACGCAATGTGTTTTAGGACGTTAAAAACTTTAAACCAGAATCAACTGGTCATAAGAGACCTAATCTCTGTGTACGCTCTTCTTTCTTTTTGACTTGTCGGGGCAGAGCGATACCGCTCCTTAATATTTGTCGGTGTGGTAACTCACTTGTGGAACTCCAACCATTCAATAATATTAAAATAAATGCCGCCTCTATTTGCTACCCATACACATATATCTGTTCCTACTCATGGACACAGAGTTATTATATCGCAATCATTTGCTTTTCCCGTTAGCTCAGTGGTAAAGGCGGCACTCTGTGAATCCAGAAGTTCCAGAGGTTGTGGGGGGTTCGAAACCCAGCCGGGAAATGACAAGTTATCCTCCCATTTGGGATTTTTACCACATAATAATGTGTCTTGGGCTTACTGCTGGAATAATGCGACTTTAATAGTCCTTATCGAGCAGTATAAATAAGGCGATATTATTATTATCGTGCACAGGCGATGTGCACTAGACTGGTTTTATCTCATAGAGGTGAGAAAAAAATGTCAGAATTTTTACAACGCTCAGGCAGAAATTAGTTCGGCTTTTGCAGAAATTGAGATAGACAAAATTTCAAGGCAATCAGAGTACGTTAACAGGACCCGCTCTGGCCTCAAAGTTTGGAAATTTGCCAAATTTTCGAGGTTGAGCTGACATTTTCGACCATAACTCGAGAACGAAAAATCATACGAGCTCTAAAGATATATCAAATGAAAGACCATTTTGTTGGCTAATACTAGTTCCCGAAATTTTAATGGTTACTGACTAAATTGAGAATATGTAGTCGAAAACGTGCCAGGTATCCAAAGTAGAGCATCTAAGGCATGATAGGATAATGGGTGAAAATACTTATGATTTATAAAACTTATACATATAAATGTTAGAAGATTAGTTTTGAATGATTTTTTGACACATTATGAAGCTATAAATATCCGTTTTTACCTACTTGATAGTTCCTGACAGGTTAAGGCATGGCCAGAAAAACAAAATAATAATACAAACATATTACGTCAAAGTTATTCTCATTTTTTTATAGTAGAAATACAAATATCTAAAATTAAAAGTACAAATAGGTAACATTTCGTAAAAAAAATACAAATTAAGAAGTTAAACTTAACTTAGTTAGTTGTGACAGGGGTAGAGAGGGAACTTTTAGAAGAATCAGGATATAGTCTCCTACATTTACTCACAACTTGTGGGACAAACTGTTTCTGACATTCCTCTCTAGTTAGTAAGTCGCTGAAGTCACTCATCAACTTAACGCCTCTCTTGGCTGTGTCGTTTACAACTTTAAGGGATTGTACAATTTTAAGTGCTTTCTGATACTGAGGCTCACCATGACAAATTTAGGGGTCTGAAGAAAAGAAATGTTTCGTGAGTAATGAGCTCTTTAAGGCCCCCTCTCACATAAGCTGATAGGTCTTTTATTCGTACTGTAATGTTGACATTTTTTGTCTCCCCTGCATCATCAGAAGAACTGAAAAGCTTTGCAGCCATTCCAGACTTTTCAACATGTGACAAAGTTGGATCGAAAAATCCCAAGCCAACAGTTTCGGCATTCAAGTACCACAGGTGATAGCCATGAAACAGGAGCTACTGTAGACGCTTGTGGTCTGTGTTGTAGTATGCCTCCCCTCTGATGGGCGAGAAGTGACACAATACTTCCCATTTAGGTGCTGGGTCAACACGAGCGCACCGGAAGGTATCCCTTACAAACAATTGTAACCAAATTAAGAAATAAATTTTTGTCGGCACGGGGGATCGAACCCAGGACCTTCCGCATGGCAAGCGGTGCTTAACCACTGAGCTCATCGCGCTCTCATATAAATTATCTGGATGAGGTTCAGTTCTACTACCCATTTTACAGTCAAAGACGCTTCTCAAGATAACTTCTATTGTGAAGACATGCTAAGGAGAGTCCCGCTCTAACATTTTTTCTAATAATGTACAGGTTCCTTTTACTCTACACCTGTGTTTGATGCTGTCGTATCAAAACACATAGTTCAGAGAAAGCACTAAACAAAGTTGTCTATCACCTGTGGTACTTGAATGCCGAAATTGTTGGCTTGGGATTATTCGATCCAACTTTGTCACATGATGAAAAGTCTGGAATGGCTGCAAAGCTTTTCAGTTCTTCTGATGATACAGAGGAGACAAAAAATGTCAACATTACAGTAAGAATAAAAGACATACCAGCTTATGTGAGAGGGGGCCTTAAAGAGTTCATTACTCACGAAACATTTCTTTTCTTTAGTCGATTTGTCATAAAAACTGACTTTTTGAGGGGAGACCCCTAAATTTTTCCTGGTGAGCCTCAGTATCAGAAAGCACTTAAAATTGAACAATCCCTTGAAGTTGTAAACGACACAGCCAAGAGAGGCGTTAAGTTGATGAGTGACTTCAGCGTATTACTAACTAGAGAGGAATGTCAGAAACAGTTTGTCCCAGAAGTTGTGAGTAAATGTAGGAGACCATATCCTGATTCTTCTAAAAGTTCCCTCTCTACCCCTCTCCCAACTAACTAAGTTAAGTTTTACTGCTTAATTTGTATTTTTTTGACTAAGTGTTACCTATTTGTACTTTTAATTTTAGATATTTGTATTTCTACAATAAAAAAATGAGAATAACTTTAACGTAATATGTTTGTATTATTATTTTGTTTTTCTGGCCATGCCTTAACCTGTCAGGAACTATCAAGTAGGTAAAAACGGGTAATTATAGCTTCATAATGTGTCAAAAAATCATTCAAAACTAATCTTCTAACATTTATATGTATAAGTTTTATAAATCATAAGTATTTTCACCCATTATCCTATCATGCCTTAGATGCTCTACTTTGGGTACCTGGCCCGTTTTCGACTACATATTCTTAATTTAGTCAGTAACCATTAAGATTTTGGGAACTAGTATTATACAACAAAGTAAAGCCAACAAAATGGTCTTTCATTTGATATATCTTTAGAGCTCATATGATTTTTCGTTCTCGAGTTATGGTCGAAAATGTCAGCTCAACCTCGAAAATTTGGCAAATTTCCCAACTTTGAGGCCAGAGCGGGTCCTGTTAACGTACTCAGATTGCCTTGAAATTTTGTCTATCTCAATTTCTGCAAAAGCCGAACTCATTTCTGCCTGAGCGTTGTAAAAATTCCGATATTGATTTTTTAAAACCAGTCTAATGTGCACTGGTAGTCAAGTGGTTAACGCGCTAGTCTGGTAATCCTGGTAGCGTAGGGATCCGTTGGTTCGAATCCCACCCAGTGCACGAATTTTTCCTCATTAATTTGAGTTTGTGACCACATATTAATAAGACTCTGAGGGTTAGGTGGTAGAAAATGCTTTGAGCATTAACCTCGCCTGGTGGTTACCTTCCACTAAAGAGTATTATTATTATTTTCTTCCAGGCTACCATCCTGAGCGAGACTTGTGAGCGGCCCCGCCTCCAGTACGAACTGTTCTGGGAGGGCCAGACCCGCCTGTCTCCCACCTTCGTCCAGCTCTCCCTCACCCAGCCTCCCGCCACCTACGAGACCTTGCACCTGCTGCTCCAGGCCACGCTGGCTTTCTACACCCTGGTCTTCTTCAACCTCAAAGTCGCCAAACCTCTCAACGCGTTTTTCGACAGCACCGTAAGTAATTTTAACTGTGAAGAGTGAATATAAACATGTCAATATAACATGACAGTCTAGCTGGGGGACTATAAACAGGTAGTAGACCATCATTGGCTTGGTCCTGGGGGCCCTTGTCAATTATTAGCCTCCTTGTAAAGACAGTGGTAGAAGTGCTGAGTCATTCCTCTACTGTCTGGCTACCATCGTTCACGATGACGCCACCCTATGATGATGAATATAATATTTAGGTCCTCTTGCAAACTTAGGCATAATACTGGTCTCACAAATTTTAATTGATCGATTAAGCTCGAACGTTAAATTTTGAAATTTCTTTGCATAGTTGATACAATTTTAATTTTTGCATTAATGTTGGTTAGATCAATATTAAAGTCAAAATTTAATTTTAAAACAGCTACAATTTTTGGTTTCCATTTTTGAATCAACCAAAATTTTACCAGTGTGAAACTAGCTTTATGCAATGTATTAAAATCTATAAAATCTACAGCTAACACTTTAATTAGGCTTTGTCTTTGTAATAGGCAGTTCGAATCATTCAGTCACAATGGCCGATGTACCACTCGGTTTACATGCATGTGATCCTGGTTCGATTCCCAACGAAACCAAATACACATGTACATTTATATCATTAGTACACTCCTCGTAAAAATTAGTGCGCACGCAGGCTGTTTTCCATTTTGCGATTGAGAAGTGATGTAATTTCTATTGTGCATAACATTTTCAGGAGATGTTTGTTTTGAAATAAAGCACACAGTGCAAGGATATCGACCCAATACAAGATTTAATCAGTAATAATGATCGCAACTCCATTGAAGAAAAATGAAAAATAGCGAAAAACATGTTTTTCCAAATGTTTCGGAACTTTCTCAGTGTACTGTTTTTTTATCATCTCCTGTTTTTCCTTCATAATACAGCCACTTCCTACTAGTAAATAGAAAGAAAAGAAAAGTACACTGAGAAGGTTTTGACTGATACGAGTTTAATGGAAAACGACCTGCTTGCGCTCTAATTTTGACGAGTAGTGTATTTTCAGTAGATGGAGGAGTCATATTCTTAGTTTATTTATATAATATTATACACTTCTTTCAAACAATCATCCTTGGGTAGTGTGCCAAGCACAGATGCTACATTCCCTCTAATTATAGCAATGCCTAATCTCTGAGTTAAGAAATTTCCTGCTCTCTGATCCCTTAAATATTTAAAGTCATATTTAAAATTTGCTTCTAGTCCCAGTCAGTTCTGTTCAGCGACATCCACGCCAAGCCACTGTCCGTCCGCATTCACCCCGACGCCAGACTTGTGGATTCTCGCCGCAAGTTCCTCGTCAAAGCCTTGAGTGCCTCCGTCAAGCTGATCTCGACCGATCTCAACCCGGATGGCAAACCCGTCTATGACGTCACGCGGTGCAGCGCATGGGTGACCAGGATACTAGACCTGGCGGCGGAGTGGAGCATCCCCACGGATGTGCTCAAGAGACATCAAGTCTGCGAACTCTATGCGAGCGGGTACGATCAGCTCGCACAGGAAGTAAGTTATATAATATATATAAATAATAATGCTTTTTCTTTGTGTTATTATGTCAATATTTTAGTGGGTAGCGCAGAATCATAGGACTTTACCACTTTAATTTACAATATCCTGTATTATTTTTTTTGCCTAAGATTCTGCCACTGGTCACACAGGAAGTAAGTTGTTAAGAAAAAGACAGATCTTAAACAGAAAATAAAGGAAAAGCCAATGTTCTGAGTATGTTTAAGTGAAAAAAAACAAGTAGTTAAGAAAAATAGTAGAAGAGAAATTCCGTGTCCGTGAGATAAGCACAAGATACCTCTCACAATGGTGGAAAGAGAATATGTACATCTAGATACAAAATCTAGCCTTCTGCCATGTCCCATGATTTGATTTGGGTTTCAAGTCCTATGACAAATTATTCAGGATGTGGGGTTTCGTTTTGAATCGCATCAGGTACCTCACCCAGCCTCGTTAGGGCTGGAAATGCCAATCTCATGTTTTTATTCTTCTTCTTCTTTAAGAAAAAGACCGGGAGCTGGGTCGATATTTCTTACCTCACAAAGTACAAAATTCTCACCTTGAAGTTTTGATGTAGACTGGCTTGGTGATTCTCAAATGTTATTTCGTACGCATCTGGGGTGTTAACCTGTATAGAGTGTATAGCCCGAAAATAGAAAAGGGGCAAATTCTATCGCATAAGGTACAACTTACCATGAAGCCTGAGCCATTTGACGCAGAAACTCACCCAGATTTCAAAGCTGTAAAGCTCTTACAAAGTTGGGGGCATTCAGTCAACAAAAAGATCCTCAGCCAGCATAGATGGCACATACACCAGTTCTCGTTCTGTTACTTTAGTTAAGCAACGTCCAGCGAGGTTAGGACTTGGGTGGGGGACCATTCAAATTCGAACCCTCGTGATGCTGGCTGTTCCCGGCCCCACTCAGGCTGGGTGAGGTTAATTTGAGTAGCTTGTTTGTGAGTTTCCAGCGAATGGAGGGTGAAACCCCCGTTTCTGGTCTACGAGCTGTAGTCATAGCTGTTACACCACGGAAGATTACTTACAAAACATTAGGATATTCTACTCGTAGTTCAATAGACTCTGTAAGTGGGAAAAATATCTTCCATGGTTTCAGTTTATAAACTTTCCAAAATAGTAAGTTTCTGTGCCGCACTTATTAACTTTTCAAAATAGTAAGTTTCTGTGCCGCACTTATTAACTTTTCAAATAGTAAGTGCCGCACTCTGTGTAGTCCTATTGTTTGGTGTTCTGTTGTGCCTCACATACATTACTTTACTTTTTATTTGTTTCAGATGATTCCCCTTGTGTCAGAATCTCCACTCCTAGGATCTCAACTACTCCTGATACTGGGCCTGAAAATGAAACTACTCTTGCAAAGTACCAAGAATACTCAACTCAAAAATACTCTCTCTTGCTTAAGTCCCTCAATTATTTCCTGGCTTGATAGCTTGGTAAGTCGTCGTGATATGACCATGGAGTTGGAAACGACGTTAAACCCAAATAAAAAAAATGGTTATAATATTGCAATTCTTATCATCCTGCCAGCGCCCTAAGCACAACGAAGGTTGGGTGGAAGAGATTGCCACAGGCAATAACCCCGCCCTTTAGGTAGGACATTAACTTCACTATCTTTTTTTTCGTTCTTGTATCTTTGCTTAATCTTTTTGTTTTTCTTTATAATTTCATTGTATTTTACTGTACATGTATTTTTTGTTCTACCTAATAAAGCTTACTATAATAATAATAATAACGAAGAGTAGCACCCTTTTTTATACACCGTCAATTTAGATTTCGTCTGAAATGCCAGTTTGGGTTGGGGAGGGACTTTAGATTTAATGTCCCTTAACTTTCCTTTACAAATTATCCCGACGAGAGCCTTCCCATTATACACCACCACGTGACACGTCAGGTACAGTGCGGAGCGCCTGGCGCGGCAGTGATTTGGGTGAAATGTCGGTTTTCTGAATGCATTCAAATATATCCATGGCAATCCCCCCCCCCATTTTTTTTTTTTTTTTTTTTTTTTTTTTTTTTTGAAGATGTTAAACTAAAGTTGACTGCTTGATATGTTTATAATATTTGCTATACTTGGGACTCAAACCATCGACCGGGCGACCTTTAGATTGCGAGTCCGCTGCCTTATCGATCGAGCTACGAAAGTCAGTAATAATGTATTGTATTAGTTAGGTGAGACTTATAGTTGTTTCTGTCCTTGACTTTCGCAGAAATCAGCAGAGGAAATGATGGTTGAAGGAACTATCCTGACTACCATTGCAGAGCTGTCCAAGACAATTGTCAATCTCTTACCCGAAGATCATGTGGACCATCACATGGCGAACCTACTCGCTGAATGTTTACCTCAGTTAGTGAACAATAATAGTGCTAGGTAACAAATGTCATAATTCTAACATCTTATGAACTAATTCCAGGCTGTATCTGTGATGAGTCTTTTAATCAGATAACAAAATTAAAATAGTTACCTAGTAGTATACTGAAGGTCTTTTAATGTATAAATTATTTAGAAAACTAAGTTTCTTTGAATGTTTTAGAATTTCAAACTCACCAAAAGTTCTGATGGTCAAATACATCACAATTGCTTCAAATAAATGTAAAATTTATCATATTTGTGTTTATCACTGTCGTGGCTAACTTTTTACTGACATTTGGACTCAAACCACCGACTTCCAGGTTACAAGTCGCCCGTCGTGTGCCGCATTATCGATCAAGCTACTGAGGTCATTTTGCAGTAAAAATATTTATTATTAAATTTCTTCTTCAGAGCAGCTTATAATGAGTAATGAGTTTCCACATTTGACACTATTTAAGTTATCTCAGCCAGCGTCGATGGCATGTTGAATACACCGGTTCCCTTCAGAACACCGAAGTTAAGCGACATCCAGCGAGGTTAAGACTTGGATGGGTGACCATTCAAATTCTAATTCTCGTGACGCTGGCTTTTCCCGGCCCCACTCAGGCTGGGTGAGGTCAATGTGAGTAGCAGGTTTGTGAGTTTCCTGCGAATGGAGGGTAAAACCCCCGTCGTGATATGACCATGGCAGTTGAAAGCGACGTTAAACCCCACTTCAAAAAAAAAAAAAAATAAGTTATCTCATAACTATGCAGTACAAAACCTGTCAGCAAGGTTTTTATAGAATCGGAAAGTTGAGTCAACATTTTCAACTGTTTTTTATGTGAATGTGCAATAATAATGAAAATTGGATAAATTCAATTAATAACATTTTCTTTTTCTTCACTTTAAATAGCATTTTCCATTTATTTATTTTTAATAATTTACAGAGGTATTTTTCCTAAACTTATATTAGTGCTTCTAAGAAAATAAAGAAATTAAGTTTATGAAAAATAATGACCTATGATTTTATTTATATTTATTCATAGGTTTTGTAGTCTGCAAGCAGATGAAATGGGTTCGAATCATCTCAGTCGCTCTGTTACGGGGTCCACCTCCACATAGGTATACTTCATGAGGAAAATGAGTGGCTCTTTGAACGACCAGTGACAACATTACGAGCAGATAATGTTATTAGGTTGTTATAGTTATGACTTACTAGCAATAACAGACATGTTACAGATGGGGAGAGAGATGGTCTTCAGCCAACTTCAATTGAAAATTTTTCTTGTCTTGAGCCACATATTTCCATGTGCTATCAACCATGGTGAAAACTTGGTCTTTCTCTTTATAAGTTAAGAACTCCTAGGAAAAAAACTACAAGCTAGCCTGGCTTGTTATTTTTCTCTGATATTCTTTATTTTTACCCACTTCCTTCACATTCAGGCCCATTTACAGATATCCTGACAACTCCAGATTTTCTCTGATTTCATTTTATTGTATATATCCTGAATTCTGACATTGTATGTACAATGCACATACTTAAGGATGATCAAAAGAACTTCACACCATAGCTATCATCTAATTGAATGAGTTCTGCTTTTCCATCCTTCTGCAGTTGTTCCAAAATTTTGATCACAACTTCTTCATTTAGGCCAGTGAATTCTGAAGAAATAGAACAATATTTCAGTTTAAAAATAACTAACGCTGCACTGTTTGTAGGGCTCCATTTTACGTTAAAAATTAAAGAAGTATTTAGTCCCAAATGATGAGACAGTTAGGCCGAAATTAATGGACAAAATCGAGATCAACTAGTTCGAGTCAAAACTTACGTTCCCCCATTTAAAACAATACCCAAAATCTATACTTAAGTCCACAGCAGTATAACAAAACAGCTGATGAATACCACAGCGCCCACTCATTACGCCAAATAAATCATATTTGATCAGCTTATTACTCTACAGTCTACTAATCTATTTAAAAAATCAAATCATGAATGACATAAATCATAATTTATTATTTCCAGTTCCAGAATTCAAAATTTCTATTAATTCTGAAATAAGTAAGTTTATTAAAGTACCTATTTAGTTAATACCCCAAAAACCCAGGTGTGATGTAACTGTGGGTCACATCCGGTATAATTTGGGTATGCCTCCTGCTATGTTCTGAACCTCAATTCTGTCACACGGGTATTGGCAGAAGTAGTCCAAAAGAAATATTCATTTTTATTTTATTTTTTCCAAAAGAAAAACGCGCTTTAAGATTAAATCTAATCATCTTTCATAATTTGGCCTTTAGAAACTTCTTTTGATGTTATGTTTACCTTTATCTGGTGTGTTGACAAGTTCATACAATGTGCAAACAGAATTATTTAGGCCATTTTCTTGAGCATGCTGGTAAAAAATATCTGCCCACTCAGCAAGAGTATGCCAGTAAATGTACCACCTGCAAAGACAGAAGATATTTTACTGAACTTGAAAAACTCATTTTATGGCTGGTAATAATATAGAGGAGACACTTAAAGTTTTAAAGAATTTAATTTTCATTTTTTATGATAACATAAGCTTTAGCAGGGTATGTGTCAAGTCAAGGACATCAACCATTTTAAAAAAAGGAAAAAATAAATTTTAGTTTGATTTGTGCTAATTTAATTCACAGAGACTTGTTTCAACTGTCATAAAAACTTTCAAAAACAGGGACGGAAACTAGGCCTGCACACGTGTTTTTTTATTTATTTTTCACACTAGAGCCCTGTTTTCAAGAGATCTTTAATTTATACAAGCTTTATATCAAGCTAATTACTATCAAATATACTGTTTTTTCAAGTATACAACCAAAAAAGTTGTTTTCAGCCATTGGCCCATGTGACTGTGGGAACAGGATATCTCGAGAATGGTAACTTTTGGATGAAATTGGCCGCATTCTGCGATCGCAGGGCCACAAGCGTCACTTTTTTGAATAGGTGAAAGATACAAAAAAAAAAATTGGAGAGGTAAGTAAGGTTCCCTACTCTATAAAAATTCCCATAAAAATCAATATATTTTTATTACATTGTGTTCAGTAACGTCTTATCATTTTTCTATATAATTCCCACCTTGATCAATGAAGTTTTGGAACTGAGGGAGCAATAATATGTATACCCTCCTTGAAAGACTGTGTTTCGAAACTAGAGCTCCAAGCACGGACAGCGGTCTTGAGTTCATTGTCGTTTCGGAAGATTTTCCCTCCCAAATGAACTTTTAGATGGGAAAAAAAGTGAAAGTCACTTGGTGCCAGATCAGGTGAATATGGTGGATGGCCAAAAACTTCCCATCTGAATGAATTAAGGAGATCTTGAGTCTTTTAAGCCCAGTGGGGGTGAGCATTATTGTTGAACAAGAAACCTTGTTTTGTAAGAAGTCCATGCCATGACTTTCACTTGTTTCTCCATCTGAAAGTTCATTTGGGAGGGAATAGCTTCCGAAACGACGACGAGCTCAAGACCGCTGTACTATTATTTGTTGATGAGACTAAGCCATAAATTAAATAAGAAATAAAAAGGCCATGAAACATCTTTTTTTTTTTTTTTTTTTTTTTATTATACTGCGTTTACACCTGATTCAATCATGTGACTGATTGAATAAGGCAATTACTAATGCAGTGTGGTAATTTTGTATATTATAAAAATAAATCTGGTTTTTCGTTTAAATCATTGTAGGTTCTCATAGCAGTGATTATTGGTGATTTATACAAGAGATCCAAATTGTATCTTGGGACATTGAATAGTGTGGAAGGATCTATTCGAAGTCTATGATTTGGGATTTTAAAACTGATTTTTGATAAGATGTAATGGCTATCTATTTCGTAGTTGAGAGATTTCTTCAAAAATATTAGTTGATTATTAGTAAATCTTGTGTCCAGTTTTTCAATGGGAAGGTGTTCAGATAGCAGGTCGTATGATATGTTGTTAGGGTAAGTTGGATAAAAACCATTGCATTTTTGAAATAGATAGCGCACGAATCGAGCCTGAATGTCTTCAATGGATTTCTTATCTTTTTTGGTTTTGGGACTCCATATCACAGAGCCATATTCTATAGTTGATCGAACAAGGGACTTATAGAGAGTTGTTATAGCATCGATATCATTAATTGGTTTACAGTACCGTATGATCATGCCCAGTTTACGGAGAGATTTTTTGGTTATTTCCGTGATATGGTTATTCCAAGATAGTGTAGGTGTAAATGTGATGCCCAGGTCTCTGTAGTATTCTATCTCTGTCAGATCTGTACTGTTAATTTTGTAGGTATATGAAATTTTGTTTGTATTGTTTGCTATGTATGTCATTTTGTAGCACTTATCCGGATGAAATGTAAGTCCTATTGATTTCAGCCATGTTTGAATATTTACTATGTCTTTTTCTAGTAAAGTGCAATCTAGCTGAGATGTTATGTTTTTATAAAGCTTGAGATCGTCAGCATACATTTTAAATTCTGAGTGTTTGATATGATTTTTGATGTCATTGAATGTTAAAATGAAAAGTAGGCTTGATAATTTGCTACCCTGTACAACTCCTGATGGTGGTGTAAATTGTTTTGATTTGAAATTATCGTAGAGTACAGTATTTTTACGATGTTTTAGATAGGATTCAAGGAAATGTGTAAGAGGGGGTGAGAAACCTGAGACAGATAGTGCATTAAGAATTGCATTATGAAATATGGAGTCAAAACAACATCTATCTCAGTTGAAATCATTACTTTAATATATTAACTCACCTAATTTTGGTTTTGTCAATAGGCTCAGCATTTCCATTTTTGTGCAACATTTCAAGCACAGCACTAATACCTTCTGGGGATAATTTTCCTGTGTAAATTTTGTTAAGAAAAATATTTTTAAGATGATTATACTTAACTACTAATGTTAAGTAAGGTACTTATTTTCTGTGATAGGTTAGGTTGACTTAATCTAGTTTAACCTAGTAGGGATGTCCCGATATATATCAACACTACACTAAATAACGGGGGGGTTAGTGGGTTTTATATCGGTTTTCAAAACATTTTACCCCATAACTTTGCAAAAACTCGCTGAGGCGCTGTCAGCTAAGTGTTTCTTGGTGTTTTGGATTGGTTTTCAAGACATACCTACGTAGCTTCAATGCTTTAACCTATAAAAAATGTCTGTAGGCTAAATTTCACACAGGTCTTTAGATAATATTTTCGGTAAAGCTTATTACTGCAAGACTGTTCCAAAAGGTGGCCTGCGGGGTTTTCATGAAGTTTGTGGGTTTCTCATATTTTTTTGTATCACATTCTAAAAAAATATCAGCTCTTGCTAGACTTTATTTGCACCATATAACAAAGCAAAATCCGACCCAATATACACATAATTTGCAGGAACTTCCTGATTACCTACAAGAAGTTCCGAAGCACTTTAGGAACTTCTAGTTGTTCCTAGAGCACTTAGTAACTTCTAGATGTTCCTGAATTTAATGGGATGGACATTTTGGGCGAGAGTCGAAAGTTTCACAGTAAAATGCTTCTATAGCCAAAATAGTAACAGATGGGCAAAATCTGACTCAAGTTGACCACCCCATGGACCCTCAGAGTCAATCACACTACTTGAAAAAGTCATCAGAAGCATGGCCGATGTTGTGGACTGTCTTCCAGATTCAAGACTTTCTGGTAGTCAACAACTTTGGCCATGCTTCTGATGGCTAATTCAAGTAGGGTGATCAATTTCAGGTGGAGAGACTGATGGAGATTGACTCAAGTCAGATTTTGACTACTTGTTACCGTTTTGGCTGTAGAAGCATTTTACGGCAGAACCTTTGCATCTCATCCAAAACGTAAATCCCATAAGATCAGAAGTTCCTGAAATTGGGAAGTTCCATATATATATCAATCAAGTTATTTAAATATAATTATACCACATTATCAATCAAGTTTAACATACATTATAAAGGATACGAGATATTGCAGCATTGAAAAAGAGAGGTGTACTATCAGCTTCTTGAATATCTATTATACAAGTTCTAGTTTTCCGGTTGTACACCAAGACTATATCCCTCCATGCTTCCAGTTGCTTCTTTCTTGTCTCTTCATTTGGCTGTAATCTGAAATAGAATGGCAGGTTTTAATGAAAAATGGCATAATTTTAAGAAGGCCATTTATTTATTTTAGAAATACACTAGGGGGTACTATTAGAGGAGTACAGCTGCTTATCCCTTCACTACATAAAGCAAGTATTAAATACTCTACAAACAAATTACATATGGGTAAAATACTTACGTAAAAAATGGTGGAAAATTATACTGCCATGGCCATTCCATTTCAAATAATACAGGAAACTGGGTGTAAAGTTTTGAATCAATCAATGTCTCCGTCAGTGAGTTACACAGTTTGACATGGCAGGTAAGGGGATCAATTTATTTACAACTCCATCATTCTGCTACTTTTGGCCATAAAAATTTGAGAACCAAGTTTTTACGGGAAATATAGGAACATTCAATGAAAAGTCTTATAATCAACTGTTCTCTTTCATTTTTTAAGCTTTACTTGTGCCTGCTTTAAATCTGTAATGATTTTAATGGATTTCCTAGTATGGGTATGGTAATCTAAATAACTTAGATTTTAAATCCCATTCAAGTACTGTGTCATCTTCAGACACAGTACTTGAAATTCACAAACCTGCTACCCACAATGACCTCACCTAACCAGAATTGTGCCAGAGTTCTGGCATCACAAAATCTTCACCTTGCAAGAAGTTGCTTAACTTTGGAGCTCTTGAGAGAACTGGTGCAATACTGTATTTGGCACTTGATCAAAGCTGACAGCTGGAACAAGAACCAGTGCATTCAATGCGCCATTGACACTAGCTATGGTAATCTAATTATAAACTTGGGTTTTACAATCCATTCAACAACTTACTATGGTCCCCTCAAGTTAGGGGTACCTACATTGACCTCACCCAGCCTGGGTTGGGTCAGAGTGCTAGCGTCACGAAGTATTCACCTCGCTGGACGTTGCTTAACTTCGGTGATCTTACGAGAACCGGTGTAATTAGGCGCCCCATCGAGGCTGGCTGTGGTTAGTGTGGTAATTTGGTAATCTAATCTGAATAGAATTCTCAGTACTCAGTACCAGAAAATGTTTTCTCTGTAAGTGAATTTGAAATGTCGCGCGTAATTTACCCGTCTAAACTTACAAACAATTTTTCAAATCTAAAGGTTTAAGGGTTTTTATTTGATATAATTTAGGGTTTAAAAAAATACTCTAAATACAAATAGTTTTTCCTCTTTAACCTTTTGCACTCCAGTGAAAAAAAATTGGAACTGCCCATACGGTCCAGTGCATGTCCCACATGCAACCATAGAAACGCCGCTACACTCCAGTATAAAATTTACAAGAACAGTCCTTAAGGTCCAGTGCATGTCCCACATGGAACTATTAATAACGCTCTTACGGTCCAGTGCATGTCCCACATGCAAGATTTCCCTCCACTTTATTCGATTTCATTTTATATTTTCCTTTAATTATCAGCCTATCAGATTTATTCTAGTCGATTCGTGATATTCCGTAGAATATTTACGAACAAGTCAAAAGTGTCTAAAATGTAAGCCAGCTGTGTAAACAAACATTATTATCAGTGCAACCTGCGGAAGGTTCGTTCAGTGTAGTACCTGTTCTATCGTCTTTATTTCTGTGATAAAAATGTCTAAAAGAAAACTGTATAGTTTTATAGGTAAAGAAGAAGCAAAGAAAATTCGAAATTTACTTTGTGGTAAGTAATTTATTTTCTTTATATGTTTATTTGAGAGTCAAAGATACCTCTGCAAAGTATATCTCTGTCTCTTTCTAGCACACTTGTTGACATGAGTTAGACAAAGATGGATGATGTGTGATACAGGGTGGCGTTGTTAGCATTGATTTCACGACCCTCTTTAACACATTGTCTTTTTGTACTTCCACTACCTACCTTTTTTTAACAGTGTTTTATACCTAATTATTTACCCATTTTTAGCTCCCATATCGCTAATTGGGGATCTATTGTTCTTTTTACAAAGCCAAAAGTTTGGGTCGTCTACAAACACCCTGTATACGAGGTCTGTAATTTGAAAGAAAAAATCTACTGTACCGTAGCGCTTCGTTTCTTTCCGAAACAACTCGACCTGATGAACAAACAAAACAATGCATGTGGGACATGCACTGGACCTTAAGGACTGTTCTAGTGAATTTTGTACTGGAGTGTAGCGGCATTTCTATGGTTGCATGTGGGACATGCACTGGACCGTAAAAGGTTAATGCGCATTAATACATTAATAAATCAGATAGCCATAAAAGCCTACTTTGATTGACTTAGCGTTATATGCAGAGTCCTCAATGTAGGACTGTAGATATGCCTGAGTCATCAGTCCCTTCAGCTGATTTTGTTATGCAAAGATGTTTGTTTGAAGTGCCTGTTGGTGGAAAATGATCTAAGAGTGGAATCAATAGACGTTTTTGTAATTCCTCTGTGGAGCTATAGATTTTGAGTCTAAGGGCAAAATTAATAGACAAATTCTATATCCCAGTCACTGCTAGTTTTCCCACAGTACGCAATCCGTGACTTAACGCCACAGAGGTATTACAAAAACGTCTATTAATTCCGCCTTGATTTTGAGTAGGTAGGTACTTAGTACGATAGTGATCACTATTGGGAAAACGTGTTATAAAATGAAATTTAATTTGAACTTCCTGTGAAATTTATGGTCTTTACCCAGATATAGCACAAAACGAAAACATTGGCCGCGTGCTGGTGTTCGCTTTTGCTGGTGCGTGTTTAGTTTAATTTAGAAACACAATTTTTCATAAAAACTTGCGAAAGCAAGCCGCACGCTTGAAGTAAGTCCGCTGCTCACGTGAAATGAATAAATCAAACATTTGGCTGGATGTAAGTGTGCAGCAAGGCACAATGAACGTTTACCAAGGCAAATGCAAGCGTACATAGGTTAAGTATAACTTCCAGCATGGTAAGGTGAGGACATGCATAAGCGCGGTGAAGGTCTCAAAATAACGTTCATTTGTAACTAATAGAGCTTCGAGCTTCTTAGGGCTCTAGTAGGAGTCGGGACGTCGTAGTCGCAGCCTGAGGTTTACTTCTGAAATTGTGAATTTCAGATATTACGGCACTAACAATGAATGTAAGAAGTTACATGCATAGTGATTATAGGCTAGGAATTATATCAAAGTTGATGTTTTCAACTATATTGTATATTGTAAACTTATACATATAGCATAATATAGTGAACCTTGGCTGCGACTGGCCGTCCGGATGACCTACGAAACTGAACAGGAACTAAATTAACAGAATTGTTTTGATGGAGGTTGTGATACCTGCGTCAAATCCAATGATTTTGAGGTGCTGATTACGAATTTGACGTTTTATTTGAGCTAACTGTTACCGTTAAGACGATAAGGAATATCGTGTGGTGTGGTGTCATATCAGTTTATTTTGTTTTAAAACGAAAAGAAATGCAATACCCAGTACATGGACGTATTAACCAGGGGGTGGCAGCTGCCCCCCCTCCCCCTCCCCTAGAGAATTCCAGGGAGTATACAACACTAGGTGCGGAATTGATAGACGCTTTTGTAATACCTCTGTGACGCTAAGTCACGGATTGCATATTGTGTAAGATAGGGAAAATTGACACTTACCAACGACTTAAGTTATTGATGTTGTCTATTAATTCCGCCCTAGGTATTATTGATTTTTCACTAAAATCCTGGCCACACCCATGACCTAGTACGACGAAATTTTTACTTCAGCCTCATAATCAATAATCTGAAGTACAAAAAGCAATGTAGTGATATAATCTTCAGCACTCACTTTTCCATGACACATTAACTTTGTGTTCGTCTCACATTCCATTTTCAAATTATTTATTCAATAAAATTCTCATTTGAATGATCTAATCCTACCGGACGCGGCGCGGTGCTACGCCCTGGCTGCTTAGCTCCTGAGTCGGAACAACAAAAACTTTTTTGATTATACATGGATATTTGCTTATAAACAGACCGAAGCGAGCATTGATGAAAAGATAATAATAAACAAAACAATCAATCTCAACCTGTAAATATTTACAGTTCATAAATGACTGGTGTTTGAATCTGAATGGTGACCCTTCCAAATCCTAACCTCGCTGGGAGTTGCTTAACTTCTGATTTGAAAAAAAAACTGATTTGTCCCACAATACTAATATTACTAAAACGTGGCTGGCATACTTTCATTCGCACACTGAAGTAAGTATGTGATTCATGATTATTTTTACAAGGACTATATATTTCACAGTAACATGAATTAAGATTACAAGCTTGCTACTGAACGTTTACTTGAGCAAGTAAAATTTAAGGCTATCCACGTTCACAGTCAGTAGGATTCAATCTTTCTAATTACGCATACTTGATCGTGTAAGACTGTTAAGGCTTTCTGCAAAAGTTATGTGATATCTGGGATAAGTTCCCTTCCAGTTTCTTAAAACCCTAAATCCCTACATAAAAACCCTAATTTTTATGGTAGATGAATTTATATACAACCTCACACTTGTTTTATTTCAAATTTAAAAAATTCCTGCCCCGCTGGGAATCGAACCCAGGTCACCATGCGTACAATGCCTAGCGCGCTAACTCACTCTGCCACGGTGACTACTGATATGACCATGCAGTTGAAAGCGATGTTAAATTTTTGTTTAAAAAAACGCTTGCATACGAGTCTGCAACCATTGGGACATTTTCATCTTTACTATTCAAGGTCCAAAACCCAACTGACCAAATTTCGTATTGTGCGCATGACACATACCTTCTCTCTTCTCTCCCTCTACAATTCAATACTTCGCCATTGTGCGCATGACACACACTTTCCCTCTTCTCTCCCTTTACAATTCAATATTTCGTTACATAATATCGTTACATAATATCGTTACATAATTTCGTTACATAATTTCGTCACATAATTTTGGTTATGTGCCAGAGCAAAGACATGAAAATGTCAAAAACCTCAAAAAATGTAACGATTTCTAACATTTCTTTTTTCTTTACATTTTTACGCATACTTGATCGTGTAAGACTGTTAAGGCTTTCTGCAAAGGTTATGTGATATCTGGGATAAGTTCCCTTCCAGTTTCTTAAAACCCTAAATCCCTACATAAAAACCCTAATTTTTATGGTAGATGAATTTATATACAACATACTTGTTTTATTTCAAATTTAAAAACCTCAAAAAATGTAACGATTTCTAACATTTCTTTTTTCTTTACATTTTTCTTTTTCAATGTTTTAAATAATTTTCTTTATAGTAATTGTGTTTGATTCCCTCTATCTCTGTCCTCTTTAATTTTTTGTGGATTTCTTAATCATTAATTTATCCTGAATTTCCTTCGTGCTTTCATGCTTTGTGTTAGATTATGTATCCTTTAAAACAAATCAATTAATGCAATAGCTTTTCATATAATAAAGTGTATAACAATGGATAAAGCCCATCTAATTTCCAAATGGGTAAGTTTTCCATTATACAGTCCATTAACAATTTACAGCAGCATATTAAAAATAAAAGGGTGGGTTTGGAAGATGCCAATAGCCTTGCACTTTTAGGTTTCCCATCCTATGTGCAGCTTACACTATAGGTACCTAGATATTGAGAGGTTTTGAATTAGCACACACTAGATACACGAGGGGTATTTTTCTTTGGATAATTGTTTTTCCAGGTTTGATATTTCCATTTTATTCCAAGGTCAACTTCACCACATTTGTGAAAGAAAAATATTGCCGTGGTTAAAACAACACCGCCTAATGCCAGGTCCACACTAAGCGAACATTGTTAGCTAACAATGTTCGCGAACAATGTTATCCGCACATTTTGTTCATGAACATTGTTAGCTAACAATGTTTGCAGTGTGGACCCAGCATTAGAAAATGTTTTTACGACTTGTTTGAAATTACATTGTTAGCAAACATTGTTTGCTAACAATGTTCGCTTAGTGTGGACCCGGCATAAGTCACATTTTTTCAAAATTGAGATTTTTGTTCTAACGAATAAAAATGATTGTTTTGTACCTTGTGAAGTTCTTTTCAAAAATTCCAAAAGATAGCGCTGTAGTTTCATTTTTAGTATCTCCGCACATCTTAATTTGGCTACCAACACCGCCTATCATTCAGTTCTTATTGCCTCCTGTAAAATTGCAAAAAATTAGATAGGTGGTGTTGCTTGAATGATTCTGTACTTTTAAAGATATACAATGGACTTAACCTACAAAAAAACTGGAAGCAAGAATTTTCTCTTTCCATTTTAGCCAAACTGGACGAAGGAAGAGAAAAATGACTTGCTTCCAGTTTTTTTTATTTTATTCCAGTTTGGTTGACTTTGGTTAGAAAGAAAAATACAGCTTAGGTATTCCTAAAATTTTATCAACCCTAGACAGTAGTGGTTCCTGAGAAATAAATGGGAAAAAAGTAGACAAAAAAGATGTATAGAGGGTGTTCCCAGATTGAATTAACTTATTTTAAGGGCAGTACCTCATGAACTATCACACAAGTCCAAATTGCAGTGGGGCATTTTCCTTTGTTCAAAAGTTATGGCCAAATCCCTCTTTTACCCACAGATCAAGACCCTGGTCTCTTCTATTTCAGTTTGTGAGAATTTATGACTAGCAATTAATGTGTGACAATTTTTTGGGGCAAGCCAAGAGACAAACCTGTCACTTAGAGTTGGTTGCATTAACAAAAAAAAAAAAAAAATCCAAAGAGCTTTTAAAACAAAAGTAAAGTGTTTTTGGAAAACTACATTTTTCTCTTTTTTGCCTTCTTTTGTAAGTAAATTTTGTGACAAAAGTTGACCAGTTGCCACTTTAAAAAATTGCCTGTCAATTTTTGTAATGTAAAAGCTCATTGAAGTGAGTAGAAATTTGTGAAAACACAGCCTCCAGAACTCATAAATGTTGGTACAAAGTAAACGTTTTAGGTTTAAATTTTTTGGGTTTTTGAGTTGAAATACAAATTGTTCACACCAGTTTACTTGTGAACATCACAAAACTTTCTATTAAACAAATCCAAAAATAAATCAGACTAAAATGTAAAATTTTTTTCACAAAAACCACTCTAAAAAATATTCAGGAAATTCAAAAATATTTTTGAGTGGTGGAATGGAATGGATACTGTATTGATTCATGCAGCTCTACCTCTTGTGTGAATCTCTGACATCCAAGTACAGAGCAGAAAAAATCTGCCATGCTAAGGATCAAACCCAGGTCAAAATGTTTCCAAACCATGTCAGTTTTATTTTAGAACTATTCCATTCAAACTGGCTTATCAAACTCTCACTCAGCTAGCAGAGTTATTTTCATTTAAGAACCAAATACCTACTCAGTTTTTTTGTTTTGAAAACTGATACCTGAGTTTTGCTCAATGGCTAAACAATCACTCAGTTATTTTTGTACAGTTACCCGAGACTTACACTTCCTTATGTTTTTATTTCAGATGAAAGCTCTTAATACAACCAATGGTTTACTTTCCATGAAGCATTCTGATGGATTAGCAGATATAATTCAGCTGTTGAAACTCATGTGAGTATGAAGTATAGACGTAAATTTTTACCCCTTCCCATCTTTTTATTATTCTCTTCTTGTCCCATAGAAACAGAAAGTCATGGACTCGAAAATTTTGGTAGGCAGTTTTCTCTACCAAAAATGTTTTAAGGTATTTCAAGCTTAAATTCAAAGCTTCAGACATTGATTAAATCATGTGTAATTTCGTGTCATATCTGTTGGGCTGAACCCAGATAGCTAAAATTCCTTATACAGGGTGGACCAAAAAAACGTTTACACCCGTTAATGGTAGATTACTGACGACATTTCCAGCCCGGATCTGCAATCCGTTTTTTCGGATTCGCCTTCGTAACTGCACAAAGTGATTTTTTGCAACTTTCCGAAAAAGTCCGACTTTGGCTTATTTTTCAGGTCAGTGCTTTGTTCCTGTTTAAGATGAGTTGATTCTGAACAATTCTGCAGAAAGCCAACAAAATTTCGATGTTTCTAGTTAAACTACTTTGTTTTTTACGGTTTGGTTTGTCATATTTTTTTACACCTGAACAGAAAAAAACACCCAAAAATACTTTTTTACTAAATAAAACACTCGACATTTGTCCGAACAAATTTTGGCACAGACACGGGCAAGTTTGATAAAAGTTGGCGGCCGCCCCGAGGATGCTAAAAAATAATTTTACGATTTTTTATCACGTGATCTTCTGGGAAAAATTATTAGATGTTTGCCAAAAACTCTTCAAAAATCCTAAGAGTTTTCTAGCTGTAGACTGTGTAAGGGCGTCTTGTATTGTTTACAAAAATTGTTTACATTGCTTTTTTTGAATACCGCGGTCTCACATGCCTCAATCAGCCAGTTTAGGAAATTTCAAATGATAAATTTCGTGCTTCTCAGATTGTCAGTGGTGTTAGCTAGATGTGGTAGTGCTAAGAGTGTTAGTCGCATGACCGAGGTTCAATTCTCGGCGGTCAATATTATTTTAATTATCAAAAAAATCTGATGGAATATTTTATTCATACCTGTACCTATCTGACCTGTTGTAACACCAACAACTTATGGTTTTTTTTGGGCGTAATACCATCTGTAAATTGAGTTATATCAGATACTATTTGTATCACAATACACATAATTATTATTCATGTAAGCCCCTGAGAGACTGCCTTGATAATGTAAGGATTTTTTTTCTTATGCTTCCCTGCAAGAGAAAAAAAAGTAGCGAATTTTCCTAACGAGGATAGAGTTTATGAAATGAAGCCAGGTAAATATGCAGGTGTTCTTCTATCATAAACAATACTAATTAAATAACAAATATTTACCGATTGCCAACTCTTAATAGAAATCTTGAAAAAAAAAACTAGATGATATTTTGTAAAATTAATAAACTTTTGCAGTCTTTATTATGTTTTATACTATTTTGATATAAACAAAAAGGTTTTTTTAAAAACATTTTGTGTTAATATGTCCAATGAGAAACGATTAGAAGCGCACGATTAGCTCAGTGGTAAGCTAGTCACTTGCTATGCGGAAGATCCCACCCCGGTCCGAATGCCAGAGCCAGCCAAAAGTTCATGACTACAAATAAAAGACTGTTGCCATTTTTTATTTAGCCATAGTACACACTATGGATTCTCCTCACACAATTTTTTGAAACCAATGGTGACTTTAGTACCTGAGGTCTAACTCAGAACTGTCCCTCTACATTCTACCTTCTTGCGTCTCTCTTTCGCTCTCTGCCTCTCAAACTCTCTCTCCCTTCTCAATTCCCTCAGAAGAACTGTTGGAAGTGGCGTCCACCTTCCTGGATGCAAAGGTTGAACCTTTTCATCATGTTCCGTCGAATGTTGCGGAAGATTCCAGGTTTTTCTGTCAGGTCATCGAATGCCAACAGGATTCTTGCTACCAGATTCTGCTACTCTTTCGTCTCCACTGGTATTTCGTAAACTATGTTTTTCACGTGATCCCAAATGTTCCTGTTGGCAGCTCCATATGCTAAATGCATATCTGCCATTGCAGCATCCGAATAATAATAATTATGTAACTTGTACTAAAAAAACTCAAGAAGTTTAAAGATAATATTTCATAGAATACAGAAAAATATGCTTGAAAACTAACATCGAGAAACAAAACAATCATTCATTTGACTGGCCTTTAATTAATTCCAAGGAAAATAATTATCAGACATAAATAGCTAATTACTCTTTGAGTACAAGACGACCCTACATGGTCAACACTTTTAAGATTTTGAACATCATTTTTTGAGACTTACCTGGTTCGTTTTCCCAGAAAATCACGTGATAAAAAATCGTAAAATTATTTTTTAGCATCCTTGGGTTGGCCGCCAACTTTTATCAAACTTGCCCGTGTCTGTGCCAAAATTTTCTCGGGCAAATCTTGAGTGTTTCAAAGTGTAAAAAACTTACATGAGAATTTTTTTTCTATTCAGGTGTCAAAAACGATGCCAAACCAAACCGTAAAAAACAAAGTAGTGTAGCTAGAAACATTGAAATTTTGTTGGCTTTCTGCAGAATTGTTCAGAATCAACTCATCTTAAACAGGAAAAAAGTTCTGACCTGAAGAATAAGCCAAAGTCGGACTTTTTCAGAAAGTTGCAAAAAATCACTTTGTGCAGTTATAAAGGCGAATCCGAAAAAACGGATTGCAGATCCGGGCTGGAAATGTCGTCAGTAATCTACCATTAACGGGTGTAAACGTTTTTTTGGTCCACCCTGTATAGATAAGGGACTCCTTACTCATGCATTGTCTTGTCCTCTGAATGTTGATCTAGGTGTCCCTCAAGGATCAAATCTAGGACCGCTATTGTTCCTTATCTATGTATATGTTAGCGGCAATGTTGATTCTCAGGCACAGTTGACTATGCCTAGGCATAGTATACTATGCCTAAAATGAGCAGGCAAAGTTGATTATTTACAAAAGATAAGATCAGCTTTGCTTAGGCATAGTCAACTATGCCTAACATTCTTCAGTCAAAGTTGATTATGATTATGTGCGCGCACCCTTTTGTTTTGATTTGTTAGTTTTTAAATACTCATGCAGCAGTCTGTGTCATTTGTTTCTGTAAATCAGAGCTCTATTGAAGATTTTTTTAATTTAAATAGTGCGGCTGACAAATTTTAACCAAATAAATAATAATTCACATTATTTTTCGATTATTCACTTTTGTATATTATTTTTATTATTTTGGTTCTAGGTAAATCAACTTTGACACATTAATTGTAGACATAGTTAACTATGACTAGTCAATGTAGATTAAGATTATCATTTTTAATTTTAAATCAACTTTGCCTAACTTATGCCAGGCATAGTTGACTTTGCCTAGGCATAGTCAACTATGACTAGTCTTTGTTGAATGAAAAATGTGATTTTTTATTTTTAATCAACTTTGCCTAAAACGAGCAGGCATAGTTGACTCTGCCTAGGCACAGTCAAATTTGCCTGAAGAATCAACATTGCCGCTAACATATACAGGGTGGACCAAAAAAACGTTTACACCCGTTAATGGTAGATTACTGACGACATTTCTAGGACGGATCTGCAATCCGTTTTTTTCGGATTCGCCTTTATAACTGCACAAAGTGATTTTTTGCAACTTTCTGAAAAAGTCCGACTTTGGCTTATTCTTCAGGTCAGAACTTTTTTCCTGTTTAAGATGAGTTGGTTCTGAACATTTCTGCAGAAAGCCAACAAAATTTCGATATTTCTAGCTACACTACTTTGTTTTTTACGGTTTGGTTTGGCATCTTTTTTGACACCTGAATAGAAAAAAAATTCTCATGTAAATTTTTTACACTTTGAAACACTCAAGATTTGCCCGAGCAAATTTTGGCACAGACATGGGCAAGTTTGATAAAAGTTGGCGGCCAACCCAAGGATGCTAAAAAATAATTTTACGATTTTTTATCACGTGATCTTCTGGGTAAACAAACCAGGTAAGTCTCAAAAAATGATGTTCAAAATCTTAAAAGTGTAGACCGTGTAGGGTCGTCTTGTACTCAAAGAGTAATTAGCTATTTATGTCTGATAATTATTTTCCTTGAAATTAATTAAAGGCCAGTCAAATGAATGATTGTTTGTTTCTCGATGATAGTTTTCAAGCATATTTTTCTGCATTCTATGAAATATTATCTTTAAACTTCTTGAGTTTTTTTAGTACAAGTTACATTATTATAATTCGGATGCTGAAATGGCAGATACGCATTTAGCTTATGGAGTTGCCAACAGGAACATTTGGGATCACGTGAAAAACATAGTTTACGAAATCTGGTAGCAAGAATCCTGTTGGCATTCGATGACCTGACAGAAAAACTTGGAATCTTCCGCAACATTAGACGGAACATGATGAAGAGGTTCAACCTTTGCATCCAGGAAGGTGGACGCCTCTTCCAACAGTTCCTCTAAGGGAATTGAGAAGGGAGAGAGAGAGAGAGGCAAAGAGCGAAAGAGAGAGAGAGAGAGAGAGAAAGACAAGAAGGTAGAGGGACAGTTCTGGGTTAGAACTAAGGTACTAAAGTCACCATTGGTTTCAAAAATTTGTGTGAGGAGAATCCATAGTGTGTAGGTACTATGGCTAAATAAAAAATGGCAACAGTCTTTTTTATTTTGAAGTCATGAATTTTTTGCTGGCTCTGACGTTCGGACGGGAGGACTAGCTTACCACTGAGCTAATCGTGCGCGTCTAATCGTTTCTCATTGAACATACTAACACAAAATGTTTTTTTAAATACCTTTTTGTTTATATCAAAATAGTATAAAACATAATAAAGACTGCAAAAGTTTATTAATTTTACAAAATATTATCTTGTTTTTTTCAAGACTTCTATTAAGAGTTGGCAATCGGTAAATATTTGTTATTTAATTAGTATTGTTTATGATAGAAGAACCTACCTACATATTTACCTGGATTTATTTCATAAACTCTATTTTCGTTTGGGAAATTCGCTAGTTTTTTTTTCTCTCGTAGGGAAGCATAAGAAAAACCATCCTTACATTATGTGTATTGTGATACCAATAGTATCTGATATAACTCAATTTACAGATAGTATTACCCCCAAAAAAACCATAAGTTGTTGGTGTTACAACAGGTCAGATACAGGTATGAATAAAATATTCCATCAGATTTTTTTGATAATCAAAATAATAATGACCGCCGAGAATTGAACCTCGGTCTTACTACTAACACTCTTAGCACTACCACATCTAGCTAACACCACTGACAATCTGAGAGGCACGAAATTTATCATTTGAATTTTCCTAAACTGGCTGATGAAGGCATGTGAGACCGCGGTATTCAAAAAAAGCAATGTAAACAATTTTTGTAAACAATACAAGACGCCCTTACACAGTCTACAGCTAGAAAACTCTTAGGATTTTTGAAGAGTTTTTGGCAAACATCTAATAATTTTTCCCAGAAGATCACGTGATAAAAAATCGTAAAATTATTTTTTAGCATCCTCGGGGCGGCCGCCAACTTTTATCAAACTTGCCCATGTCTGTGCCAAAATTTGTTCGGACAAATGTCGAGTGTTTTATTTAGTAAAAAAGTTTTTTTGGGTGTTTTTTTCAGTTCAGGTGTAAAAAAATATGACAAACCAAATCGTAAAAAACAAAGCAGTGTAGCTAGAAACATCGAAATTTTGTTGGCTTTCTGCAGAAATGTTCAGAACCAACTCATCTTAAACAGGAAAAAAGTACTGACCTGAAGAATAAACCAAAGTCGGACTTTTTCGGAAAGTTGCAAAAAATCACTTTGTGCAGTTACGAAGGCGAATCCGGAAAAACGGATTGCAGATCCGGCCTGGAAATGTCGTCAGTAATCTACCATTAACGGGTGTAAACGTTTTTTTTGGTCCACCCTGTATAAATGATATCTTTCACGCCTCTCCAAGAGTCAGATTTACTCTCTTCGCCGACGATACCACCATTCTTATAGCAGGCAGAAATAGCAATATTTGCTATTGAGTCCAACTGCATTATAGGATTCCTCTCCCACTCTCTCTGTAGCAATTATGAAAAATTGCATGTTAATGTAGCTATTATTCACTACTTGTTTTGGGGTGGGGCACCTGTTGTTAACTTATCCGCCCACCCTGCTGGAATATTTCTCTTACTTTTACAGCATCTTAAGTTATGGTTTGATTTATTGGACTTATCTTCAGGTGTCCAGTCAGTATTTATCTTCCAAAAGAAAGCCATCCGAAATATCTATGGTATGAGAAGATTTGAATCTTGTAGAGATGTGTTTTTTTTCACTTGGGCAATTTAAGCAATTACTAATATGGTCGTTCGTGCCGATCCTCTCAAAGTCTACATGAGGTAAATGAGGTTGGTACTTCTTAGAAAGGACTTCAGTGAGTCCACTTCACTGGTTGAGCTCATTAAAGATGGTTTTGGTTCAAATGATTGGCGGTTTACATTAAAAGTTTTACATTAATTTATAATTCGACAAGATAGGGGATCACCACAGGTACACACAGGAGGAGGGAATAGTGAGTTAGTCTTGTGTGACCAAGAGATGTGTTTAAACACCATAAAAATATAACCCTTTACGGACAACTCATCTTGGATTCATGTGTCTTGATTCACAAAATATCTGACCAGTTACCCAGACACAGTGACATTTGTACAATACAAGACGGAGGAACAACATCATCACAACAAGAGACAAAAATTTACATAAATATATCCTAGGAGAGGGCATAAAAATTACAATGTTTTGCCAGATACCCTGAAAGCTCTCACTCTTTATTAATTTAAAAATACCCTCTAATCCTTTCTCTTACTTCTATGTCATTACATTCATTACATTATGAAAGAATTTCTGGAGGCAGCGCGTGACGGGACACTGGAGGGAAGCTTTCCCTGTTGATCAATTTTTCTCCCTAAGTTTTTTTTTTAAGTATTAGTTATAAGTTTATCTGTGTTTTTTTAATGTAAGGACGTTGAGCATAATACGAAATTGTATATTTATCTCTATACAGGGTGTAACAGACTAAATGTAAAATCTCTTAAGAGGTGGTAGTATAGATCATTTCCAACCATCAATGTTCTATAACACTTTTGATTTAACTCAGTGGTTCTCGAGATATTATTTTTTTGAATTATTTTTACAAGTCCCCTGCCGCTCGACAAAGAATGGCATCTACCTCCGTAAATACAGTAGATGAAGCAATAGATTTAACTTTTTCCATAAGATAACAATATTTCACTATTATTTAGACTAGATTTATTCTTAAAAAGTGCACACGTACTGAAAAAAATCGGCAGCAGCGGAAAATTTATCTCGAACATGAAATCCACCTGAAACTTCAGCCGCCATTTTCTCAAAATACTGCCCTCATAAAGTATTAGTTTTATTTATTTAAAAACTTGCTTGAAGTCTTATCTTTCAGAAAATATGACACACTTGATATAAAACTTTCATTTTTTATTGGAACCAAGAGAAACTAAAAAAAAAGTCAGTCAGTACTACTAACTGTACCTACTAGGCTACCATCCTACTTTTACCTAGGGAACTAATTTTTTTCTTCAATTTGACAAATTATGGTTGTCATTTACTTTCCAACGGCCCAAAAAGTTAGCCTCAGTCGATTCATTGATAAGGCTGCGGACTCTTAACTTGGAGGTCACTGGTTCGAGTCTCAAGTATGGCAAATATTTAGTAAGACGAGTTTGAGCTATTGTGACACCACGATCGTGATTAATTGACCTTAATATTTTAGTATGTATGTATGGTTTTATTTGTGGTGAAGCACAAGGCCTTTCACATTTTTTGTAGGTAGCGCAGCATTACTAAGAGCCTCCTTTACTTTTCGAATTATTCTATTACATTAATTTCTTTTTACTCTGGTAATGCCGCCACTGGTCGTTACTCATACAAGTAACTACTCATTTTTCCTCACGAGGTATGAGTGGACCCCGAACATCCAAGTACAGAGCAGAAAAACTCCTGTCCCGCTGGGGATCGAACCCAGGTCACCATGCGTGCAACGCCTAGCACGCTAACTCACTCTGCCACGGTGACTACTAATTGACCTTAATATTTTAGTATTCCATGTGTTTTATTAAAATTCGGTACCTACTAACATAATAATTTGTACCTCTATGTACCAACTTATGAATGTTCCATATTCACCGTACCACCTTTACCTGTGGGTGTTAACTATGTAGGTACATTGTTATGTTTCATTTCATTCAAACCATTTTATCATTGAGACCCTTTCCTCTTATGAACAAATGAACAATTACGATTAATATTGATTTCTGAAGCACCACAGCTAAAAGTATCATACATGGATACGTACATACTAATTTGCCACACTTGAGACTCGAACCAATGACCTCCAAGTTAAGAGTCTACTGAGGCAAACTTTTGGGCCGTTGGAAAATAAATGGCAACCATAATTTGTCAAATTGAAGAAAAAAATTAGTTCCCTAGGTAAAAGTAGGATGGTAGATTGGTAGCCTAGTAGGTACAGTTAGTAGTACTGACTGACATTTTTTTTATTTCTCTTGGTTTCAATAAAAAATGAAAGTTTTATATCAAGTGTGTCATATTTTCTGAAAGATAAGACTTTAAGCAAGTTTTTACATAAATGAAACCAATACTTTATGGGGGCAGTATTTTGAGAAAATGGCGGCTGAAGTTTCAGGTGGATTTCATGTTCGCGATAAATTTTCCGCTGCTGCCGATTTTTTTCAGTACGTGTGCACTTTTTAAAAATAAATCTAGTCTAAATAATAGTGAAATATTGTTATCTTATGGAAAAAGTTAAATCTATTGCTTCATCTGCTGTATTTACGGAGTTAGATGCCATTCTTTGTCGAGCGGCAGGGGACTTGTAAAAATAATTCAAAAAAATAATATCTCGAGAACCACTGAGTTAAATCAAAAGTGTTATAGAACATTAATGGTTGGAAATGATCTATACTAACACCCCTTAAGAGATTTTACATTTAGTCTGTTACACCCTGTATATAAAACAGAAAAAAGGACTACCTACCTATGTTTGTTTGTCCGGAGTTGTTTAGCCAAAACGGTAAGAGATAGCGAAAAATGTCTCAGAATTGACCCCCCCAAAACCATTATCGCTTTGTCCAGAAAAATCATAAAAAGTTCAAAAAGGCATTGCTGTCCAGCAGTACGGCCATGCCTTAGTAAATTTGAAATTTAGTCCCGTTGCAAAGCACGGACAAACGGCTAGTACTCAATAAAATAAATTAATTATTATTTGATTGGACAGTTTACTATAACAAAAAAAAAACACACTTTATTACAAAAAACAAGAGAAATAGGTGTATGTTGCAATTGTTGCACAGTATTAAATTGTATGTGTGTGTACCATTACGATATAGTAATGGGTAAGAAAATATTAATAAGATTAAAAAGTAATACTATTTTGATGATGTGAAATTTTATTAGTTGTACTTATGGGAAACTATACTTCAATTATTTTCAGAGATGTAGAAGTTAATGACAATTCAACAAAAGATGACGTACACTTGGCATTATCACGTTTTTTCAAAGGTAAGTCATTAATTCATTATCTATCGTCTAAAAATATAGGTAGTTCTTAATGTAGAACCACTTTATTAAGAAGTACTGGAAAAAAACTTCAATTTATTTAAAGAAAAACAAATTAATCTGATTTGAAACTTTCGATATAATATGTAGGTACATGAAACCTTTCATGCACGTCTGCAGAAAATCCCGATGTTCTGAAATTTCTTGTATCTATCTATATATTAATGCGAAAGTTAACACTCACTCATTCATCTCAATTTCTAAGCACTGATGTGTCCTAGGAGAATGAAATTTGGCATGTAGGTCACTTTTAGGTGCGCACTAAGAAAGGATTTTGAAAAATTCTCTCAGGGGCGCCAGCCGCTAGAAAAAAAGGGCGCATTTGCATGAAGAAAAAAAAACATTTTTACCTTTTCATCACTGATTCTACGTACCGGTAAATTTCTGGTAGCTTAAAATTTATGTATAGGTTGATTTTATACTGTAGATGGGCAATAAGAAAGATTTAATTATATTCCAACTGGGGCGCCAGCCGCGACGGAAAAAAAGCGAGTCCTAGAAACACACAAAAAAATATTTACGTTTATAGACCTTAATGTCATTTTTTCTCGAAATTTGAAGTGACGACCTACCAACTCAAAGCGAGAAAGTTTTAGGCAAAGGTCTGAGCTTTCATTTGACATATCGATCGCAAAATTCTGATTAGCCGTTCTTTAGCTACACCGGGCAAGGACAAAAAATGGGTGGGAGACACAATTTTTTTCTCACTTTTTTACTTTTCTGTGTGGTCTGGCGAAGCAGCGGGTGTAACCCGAAGTTATAAGGGCAGTGTTTACTTCTTAGAATGTTTAATGAGTTTATTTTCAATATTAATTAGGTACCCTTTAAGGTTTTGTTAATAAATTATATTAATCAAGGGTGATAAATCTCATGAGGGCTAATCAGCTGTTTATCTGGTGCTGTTGGTTCTTAATCAAATACTTTTGAAAGTGAGCTATTGACTAAAATAAATAAGCGTCTGGTGAATAATCAAGAGATAGGTGTTGCAATTTCATATGCTGACCCTTAATAGTGCTAGTTTCTATACAGTAAACGCTCAATGTTCTCTCCTTCATTCTGAAATTCTCAATTTTTTTCACAAATGAATCCATGCTTTCTGAGAGAACTAATGAGTTCTATTTTCCACCAGTAAGGCCATGGCCTACGTGGTCAAAATCCCGAATGGGAGTATGGCCCGGCTAAGTTTCGAACTCGCGACCTTTGGATTACCAGACATACGCCTTGACCACTGAGCTACTGGAACAGACAGCTTCCATTTTAAGCTTAATCCATAACTGAACTGGGTTCTATTTAAAAAAAAAAGTTGACCTCAATCCCCAACCCGCGAGAAAATTTCCAAGATCTTCAATGTTTCCTTTTCAAAATCATGAAACCGTGAGTGCGTCCTTTATCTTTAGTCACCCTGTATCCTACTTGTATTTAAGAAAATCAAGTTGACCCAGACAGGTTCATAAGTTATCATAGAGAGATGTACTTGTTACAGAATTGATATTTTCTTTTCTTAACAGGATATGATAGAACATCTATTTAGTATGACTTATGACCGACTCTGTCTCTAAATTTGGTTATGATATACTCATAATTATACTCGTAGTTGATGTATTTTTTTTGTATTGATTTATTATTACTTACAATATTTTAATTTGTACTTCCGTTTCCAGGATGTTACCCTAAATATGTAATTCCCAACTCAACTGAACTCTTCAAAGATGTCAACACTGTACAGAATGTACTGCTTTGTTTAATGTACCATGTGGGTGTGCGGTCCATCCACAAACATGCTGAAATTGTTGATAAAATAACCAAGTATTTGGATGAGAGTACTCAGAAGTATCTAACAGCTTTCTTACAACTATTGATGGTTGAATGCACTGATAAAAATAGCATAACACAAAATTTCATCAGTGAAATTTACGATAGGAGCTCAAGTAAGTGAAAAAAAACTTTTTGTAAAATAATTACTACGGACTGGTCTCAGAAGTCCTGAAGTATTATTAAATATTTTTGATAGATTGGAATAGTGTAAGATTCTTTAAGTTACATTTTGTTTCTCTTGAAATAAATCACACAAATATGTTAAGAAAGTGAGACCGGAAGAAAAGTTTACGAAATACAACAACATTGCGGTAAATGTATTATAAGCAAGAATTTTGTCCATGTTGCTGGTCCCACTACTACTATTTCATCAGAATTCAATCCTTTTCCTTTGACAATTGTAAGAAGCTAAATTCCTATTCCTCGTATCGACAAAGTTTAAAAATATTGTTTTTTATTTATTGAATATGATTTTTTTCTCTCAAAGTATTGAACATACATTTTACGTGGGATTTGTGATACATGGCTGCCATATCCTCCCAGTAGGTTATGGAAATAAAGTTATAGTTGTTTCTTTTCTATTTTCAACGAAAAATTCGGTAGTATGATTTTCATGACATTAGGCAATACGTTTTTGCTGAAGTGTGGTCCATAGATTAAAGAAGAAGATATTGTAACAAGATATCGATTTTTTTTTTCTTTTTAAACATTTTATTTATTTATTAACAATATTGGATTTTTACAAAGGTTCTTTTCCTAAGCTAATGATAAAAGCTTCTAAGAAAATGTATCTAAAACCATAAACTATTTAAATAAATAAAAATATAGCCACAGTGGGAATCGAACTTGCGACCTATTGGTTCGAAGATGAAAATTTTGATAGTTTTCTCCTGTATCCGAGCGGAACAACTGAGTTCTGTTTGGCGCGGCGTGACCTTGACAACTCTCTCGATAAATTCTAGTTGTTTTCTTTAAAATAAGCTAGTACACTTTTTATCTTCGAACCTGGGTCACAGGTTCGATTTACAGTGTGACAACATTTTTAATGAATTAATTTATGTTTATTTTTTGATATATATGCGTTTTTATTTTGTAACATTGTCTTGTATGAAATGACCTGACGTCCGGGAGCGCCAAATGAAAAAAAGTACTTGACTTCGGAGCGCCTTGATGTGAAGAATTCAACATATTTTCTTGGCGCTACTTAACAGAATGTGTCGTATATTGGAGCTAAAAAGATGTTATTGAAATTTCAATGATTAAATCCAATGGTTTTTTTTATTCCTTTCAGAAAACTGCGATGCAATATTACAAACATATACTGGTTATTCTAATAGCCCCTCCACTCCTAAAACGTCTAAAAATGTCCACAAAAATTTCAAGACTCCTGTCAGTTTTGGGACACCTTGTTCTTCACGTTCCAGTGTTTCATCGCCATCTTTGTACAAATCATTCCTGCAGTCTCCAACTGTGTTGAATGTACTAAATGAAGAAAAGACTCAAGAAATCAAGAGATTGATGGAAGACCTCCTTGCCGAAGAAGAAAAAAATCTCAGTCTTGAAAAAGAAATTCTAGAATTAAAGAAAAACTTGAAAAATGTTAATGAGAAAGAAGAAGTAAAAAGGATGGTGCTCAAGGAGTACGAAGAACAAATATCTTCTTACGAAATAAATATTGAAAAGCTCGACCAGGAGCTCTTCAAATCGAAAAATGAAGTTACTTCTCTTAATAAAGAAGTTGCAAACCTTCAGAGTGAATTGGATTACTTTTATAATTCAAAATTGAACAATGCTGATAACAGCAATATTGTTGAAGAGATTTCGCTCAGAGACAAAACCATACGTTCTTTACAACAAGAAATTCATTGTTTAATAGAGAAAAGTAACATAGCTGAAAATGAATTTTCAAAGTTAGAAGAAGAAAATGGTTCTATTAAACATGATATGGAGCAAGATAAACTTTTGATAGATAGCCTGCAATCACAAATTAAAAGTTATCAGTTTAAAATTGAAAAATTACACAATGAACCGACCTATCCAAGTTTAGCACAAGAAATGGAGCCTCAAGTCATATTAGATTTGAGAGGAGAACTAGATAATAAAAAACACGCTATTGAAAGCCTAAGTGAATCAAATTTAAAATTATATGAAGATTTGGTAAAAGCAAAAGAGGATATTGAAACTTATATTCAAGAAAAAGCAGAAATTGTAAATAATTTGACTCTAAGTCAAGCTGATAATGTTGAGCTCAGCAATCAAAAAAAAATTCTATCTGAAGAGTTGGTCCAAAAACGTGTTGAAATAACAAACTATGTAAAAGAAAAAGAAGTCTTACTAACAGAATTAAGCCAAAAAAATGAAATTAATGCAAATCTAAACAAAGAAAAAACAAACATTTGTGAAGAACTTGTTAAGTGTAACGAAAATCTAGCAAAGCTTTCAACCCTAAAACAGTCTGCTGATGAAAAACTTTTGGAACAAACGGATCAAATCAATAAACTAATCAATGAAAAAGAAATCACCGAAAAAATACTCAGCCAAAAATCTGAAGAATTGACCCAAAAACATGTCGAAATAACAAAATATCTGCAAGAAAGAGAAGTTCTCCTAACAGAAATAACACAAAAAGACGAAATTTATGAAAATGTAATAAAAGAAAAAACAAACATACGTAAAGAATTAGAACAGTATAAAGCCAATCTGGCAGCACTTTCCACTCTAAAAAAAACTGCAGATGAAAAAATGTTAGAACAAACGGTTCAAATCAATAAAATAACCAATGAAAAAGAAATCACCGAAAAAACACTCAACCAAAAATCTGAAGAGTTGGCCCAAAAACATGTTGAAATAACAAACTATCTGCAAGAAAAAGAATTTCTTCTTACAGAATTAACCCAAAAAGACGAAATTAATGCAAATGTAATGAAAGAAAAAGCAAACATATGTAAAGAATTAGATCAGTATAAAGAGAAGCTAGCAGCACTGACCACTCTAAAACAGACTGCTGATGAACAACTGGCGGAACAAACAGAACAGATCAGAAACATTAGCAATGAAAAAGAAATGGTTGAAAAAACACTCGCCCAGATATCTGAAGAGTTGTCTCAGAAAAATGTTGAAATAACAAACTATCAGCAAGAAAAAGAAGTCATACTAACAGAATTGGCAAAAAAAGAAGAAATTAATGCAAATATAACAAGAGAAAAAACAAAGATTTGTGGAGAATTAATTCAGTGTAAAGAAAATTTAGCAGAACTTTCAAACTTAAAACAGACTGCTGAAAAAAAACTGTTTGAACAAACAGAAAAAATCGACAAAATTGTCAACGAAAAAGAAATCATTGAAGAATCCCTCAACCAAAAATCTGAAGAGTTGGCCCAAAAACATGTTGAAATAACAAACTATCTGAAAGAAAAAGAAGTTCTTCTAACAGAATTAACCCAAAAAGACGAAATTATTGCAAATCTAATTACAGAAAAAGCAAACACTTGTGAAAAATTAGTTCAGTATAAAGCTAAACTAGCAGAACTTTCAACTTTAAAAGAAACTGTAGATGAAAATTTTTTGGAACAGACGGTTCAACTCAATAAACTTACCAATGAAAAAGAAATTGTTGTAAAAAGACTCAACCAAAAATCTGAAGAGTTATCCCAAAAACATGTCGAACTGACCAACTATCTACAAGAAAAAGAAGTCTTACTGTCAGAAATAACCCAAAAAGTGGAATTTATTGCCAATATAATCAAAGAAAAAGCAAATATTTGTGAAGAACTAGTTCAGTGTAGAGCCGATCTAGCAGAACTTTCAACTCTAAAAAAAAACTGCAGATGAAAAAATGTTAGAACAAACGGTTCAAATCAATAAAATAACCAACGAAAAAGGAATCATTGAAAAAACACTCAACCAAAAATCTGAAGAGTTGGCCCAAAAACATGTTGAAATAACAAACTATCTGCAAGAAAAAGAAGTTCTTCTAACAGAATTAACCCAAAAAGACGAAATTAATGCAAATGTAATGAAAGAAAAAGCAAACATATGTAAAGAATTAGATCAGTATAAAGCCAATCTAGCAGCACTGACCACTCTAAAACAGACTGCTGATGAAAAACTGGCGGAACAAACAGAACAAATCAAGAAAATTGTCAATGAAAAAGAAATCATTGAGAAAACACTGAACCAGAAATCTGAAGAGTTGGCCGAAAAACATGTTGAATTATCAAACTATCTCCGAGAAAAAGAATTCTTACAAGCAAAATTAATCCAAAAAGAAGATATTAATTCAAATATTTGTGAAGAACTGGTTCAATGTAAAGCAGATCTAGCTAAACTGTTAACTCTTAAAGAAGCTGCTGATAAAAAACTGTTGGAACAACTAGATCAAATCAATGGAATTGTCAATGAAAAAGAAATCATTGAGAAAACACTGAACCAGAAATCCGAAGAGTTGGCCGAAAAACATGTTGAATTATCAAACTATCTCCGAGAATTGGAACTCTTACAAACACAATTAATCCAAAAAGAAGTTATTAATTCAAATATTTGTGAAGAATTGGTTCAATGTAAAGCTAATCTAACAGAATTGTCAACTCTTAAAGAAACTGTGGAAGTAAAGCTGTTAGAACAAATAAAAGAAGTCAAGAAAGTTGCCAATGAAAAAGAAATCATTGAAAAAGCACTCGACCATAAATCTAAAGAGTTAGCCGAAAAATGTGTTGAAATAACAAACTATCTGCACGAAAAAGAAGCCTTACTAACAGAATTAACGCAAAAAAAGGAACTAAATGCAAATCTAATTAAAGAAAAAGCAAACATTTGTGAAGAATTAGTTCAGTGTAGAGCAAATCTGGCAGAACTGTTAACACAAAAAGAAACTGCGGAAGAAAATCTATTGGAAAAAATAATGGAAATTAAGAAAACTGTCACTGAAAAAGAAATTGTTGAAAAAACACTCAATCAAAAGTCTCAAGAATTGGCCCAAATACATGGTGAAATAAAAAACTATATCGGAGAAAAAGAAATCTTACTATCCGAATTAACCCAAAAAGAAGAAATAAATGCAAATTTAATTAAAGAGAAAACAAAAATTTCTAAAGAACTGATTAAGTGTAAAGCCAATCTGGCAGAATTGTCAACTCTTAAAGAGACTGCTGATGAGAAACTGTTGGAACAAACAGAACAAATAAGAAATTTTGTCAATGAAAAAGAAATCCTTGAAAAAACACTCGATCAGAAAGCCAAAGAGATTGAAATTGTAACGAATGAAAAAGAAGCCACACATGATAAATTAAATCAGAAAATTATAGAGTTGGAAAAATTAAAAGAGACTCTTGGAAGTCAGGTATCTACACATACTGATTTTATCAAAGAACTCGAAATTAATTTGAAAATGACAGAGGAAGAATTGAAAAATAAAGATGATCGAGTATCGCATCTTCTTGAAGAACTTAAATCTGTCGATGAAAGATGTGAAAATGATATAAAGAAATTAAAAGAAGAAGTATTTAACACAAAGACAGCACTAGACCTTAAAAGTGAGGAAAATAAAATTCTTTTAAGTGAAAAGAATATATTAGTGAATGATGTTTTTGGAAGAGACCAAAAACTAACTATGCTTGAAGTAGAATTAACTAACATCAATGATAAATTCAAAAACCTGGAACAAGATAAACAATTCTCTGATGAACAGTTGACTTTAAGAGCAGAACAAATAGAATCTCTCTTGACAGAAGAAAAAATCACTCGTGAAATTCTGGAAAAAAAGAATGATACAATATTACAACTTGAACAAGAAAAGGAAATTATTGAAATAAAATTGAGAACTAAAGAAGAAGAAATTTTAAACTTTGGAAAAGAAAAGACTCGTTTAGAAGAAGAATTGTATCAAAAGACCCAAGATTTTGACACAATTTTAAACAGAAATGATGAAATACAAAAACACTTAGACAATGTTGAAAATAAAATTGAAACACTCCAAAAAGAGAAAAATGAAGAGTTAACTCTGAAAAATATTGAAATAAAAAATCTTTTAACTGAAAAAGAAAATTGTCAGCAAGAGTTGGTCCACAATAAAGAGGAAATTTCTATACTCCTCCAAGAATCGTTGGATCTAAAGGGAGAGCTTTGTATGAAATCTAAAGAATTTGAAAATCTCCAGAATCAAAATGAGTCATTACATAGTGAGTTAATTTTAAAAGATAAACTCATCACAAGTCTTGAACAAGATAAAGAGACTGCTTACAAAGAATTGAATACCAAACACGAACAAATCAAAATTTTAGAGTTGTGTAAAGATTTTAGTAACAAAGAATCAGTTCAGAAATCTGGAGAAACAGAGGCAGTATTATGTTCTAAAAACTTCAAAATTGAAGAATGCAATATGAATAACCAAATTATTTCAAATTTAAATTGCTCCAGAGACTACCCCCAAGAAGAATTACTTCAGAAAGCCAAGGAAGTGGAGTCACTGCTTGGTGAAAAAGAATCTGCTGAAATAAAATCAAGTGAAATACAAGAACTTAAAATGAGGTATGTAAGAGATTTAGACACAGTTAAAAAATATTTAACTAAAAAAGTAGATGAAGTTCGAAATCTTTTAAACGAAAAAGAATCCGTCATCAAAGAACTCACTAAGAAAAATGAGTGTATATCAAATCTTAATGAAGACAAAGAATTAATTACACAACTTGAACGAGATGAAACATCACTTCTAGAAATATTGTCTAAAAAAATTAACGAAATCAATACCATTTTACCAGAAAACGGTGTATCAGGTAGTAACAAGGAACTCATCTTAAATCCTGAAGAAGAAAATTCGATACATTATCTTAAAGAGAAAAAAATATCTACTCAGGAGCAGCTATATCAAAACGAAGAAGATGCTGCTCTCAAAGAAAATGAACTCATTTCTAGTTCAGAACTTGAGAAAGAAACTATAAGAAATGAATTACTTCACAAAGCAGAGGAAATTGAAAATCTGAGAAGTGGTACAAAAGTTGCCCAAGAGAAATTAGCCCAATTAGAAGAGTTATTGAGGTGTTCCGAATTAAAAAACAAAGATAAATACAACAAAGAAGAAGAATTCGTCCATACAATAAGTAAACTCAACAAGTTAAAAGGAGATCAAGTCAATGAGATTCAAGTCTTAAATAGAACCAATATTGACTTGATGGAGAAGCTGTCAGTATTAGAAACCCAATGTACCACGTAAGTTACTTTTGTATATTTGCTATTGTTAATTTAAAGGCGATTCGTATTTCATCTTTACAAGAAATTATTTTTTAAACATTTTTATTATTTACTATTATTTTTCAACATGTTTATAAACAAACATTATAAACATGTTGGTAATGATTTCATGATACACCAAAAAAGGATTATTATTGAATTAAATTTAATAACTCTTTTTTTTTTAAGGAATAACAGTACTTGATGGAAATGTAACAGGAATTCAAATGTATATGAAAAAATAAAAATAAATATATGTACTTATTTGAATAATAATAATTGAATTGAATATTAGTTACTTTATTGTGTACAAATTAATAAATACACATAAAATCTCCTAAGCTAAAGAATAACTTCTGAGGAGATTGATTCTTCCTCTTGCTTTCTTTTTATGATCTCATAAGTTTGTTATTAAAATTAATGATGAAAAATCAACGCTTTATTATATCAATTATTTTAATAAAAATAACAATAGTTAGTAAAAGATTATGTAAAATTCATAATAAAAAAAAAGTTACTTAAAATATCTAGAAAACAGATTTAAATTTTGAAAAATGCTAGAACATGTGTACCATTATTCAGTGATTCAATCCTATTCTCAGGCCCTGTTTTCAAGATGTCTTAAAATTAGATTGAACAACAATACTCATTGCATTTATTTAGCACAAATTACACTCGAAAAAGGATAGTTTTTACATTTTCAAAAAAATGGACCCCTTGACACGTTCCCTTAGCAAAGCTAATGAATGATATCAGAAAGGCATGAACATTTAATTCTTTTAAATTTATCGACTTTCCACATAGTCACTGTATTCTGATATTTAAAAGAATACTTGTATGCTTGTATCACTATAAAATATCAATCAATTTATTCAAATTTCTTCTTTTTTGAAGTATAAAACCATATCTAAACTATGATTATCATTTTAGGTTTAGAAGAGATTTAGAAGCTGAGAAGGAAGCCCGCTCTCAGGAAAAGCAAGAAACGGTGAAAACATACGAGAAAAAGTTGCAGTTGCTGAAAGGGAAAATGGTAAGTTGCAATCTTTGCATCCTATCCAATTTGCATTATCAGTTGTCAACAAGATAAAACCCCTTAACTCATTACCCGGAATCGACAAATGCCGCTCAAACTGTCCCACTGGTCACTTGACTGCCACAGTAAATAAAACCCATAGGTATAAGTCTCTTATTCAGATAGTAAAAGTATTTTGTTTTGATCAGTCACAAGTGTCACAACCCACAATATTTAAGGGTTAGTAATAATAATAATAATAAATTGCTCCAGACGCTCCTAAAAAAGGGTTCTCAAAAAAATCTCGTGATATGATTTTTTTGTCCATTATAAAAACATGTTCACACACTGGTCAAAAGCATTGGGAAGAGATGGATTCTTCTGTCATCTTTGACTAAAGTTGGTATATTGATAAGAACACATATTCCTGGGTCTTTATACTGGCATATTACCAGTACAGTTTAATTTTTGAGGAGACGCGCGCTGATGTGGCAGCAAGACAAGACCTGGATAATCTGGATATGATTTCAACTTCATTTTTAAAATTAATTTTGAAACGTGAAACTATCGATGGCAGCATCTATGATATCTCGTGCCAGATCACGTAAGTTAACCAACTTCCAACGAGGTTAGGACTGTTAAATAAATTTGAATCCTCGTGATCGTGGCTATCCCGGTCCCACCAAGGCTGGGTTAGGTTAATTTGGGTTCCTGGAATGTGAGTTTCCAGCAAATGGAGGGTAAATTCCTCGCCTCTAATGACCTTGATGTTAAAGAAATGTTGAGGAACATAAATAAATCAAACAGTGAAACTGACGAATCTAGAGAAGACCTCTATATGAAATCACAGTAATTAAGAAAGATTATGTAATGTTTTTTTTTTTTTTTTTTTTTTTTTTCGTTTTAACGTCGCTTTCAACTGCATGGTCATATCACGACGGGGGTGTTACCCTCCATTCGCAGGAAACTCACAAACCTGCTACCCACATTAACCTCACCCAGCCTGGGTTGGGCCGGAATGCCAGCATCACGAAGTCTTCACCTCGCTGGACGTTGCTTAACTTCGGTGATCCAATGAGAACCGGTGCATTCAACGCGCCATCGACGCTGGCGATGTAATGTTTATTATGTTGTATACTAAAAGTTAACATTTTATGAGGTACATAGGTTTTACTTTTCACAGTTACTAACAATGTCATTCTGTTCCTTTCTTAGACGGAAATCGCTAACGAAGAGGTAGACAAGAGGAGCAAAGTAATAGAAAAATCTTTCAAAGAAAAGGTAAGAAAAAGAAAATATTTCATATACAATTGAAATATTTACACGCACTGAAAAGTTATGGGCAAAAGGCAAGAATCTGTTGAGACATACATAAACAACTAATCAGAACACATACAAACTGGTGGGCATCTTTCGACGAGCTGGATCTATAAACAAAAAAGTGTTACCCTTAAAATGTTTGTTTGGGAAGCGATTTTTTTATTTGTGTCTTGTAATTTAACACAAAAACAGATCGGAAAACCCTCTAAATTAAAAAAAGATTGGAAATTACCATTAGGGCGCTAGCCTGTAAATGCTGATAGTGGGAAGTCCTGTAATTCTGCGCTTATCACTAAAATTGTGATATAACACAAAGAGCATTTATTTATTTATTACTTTAATTATTTTTTTATACGTTTTAGATAATGAAGCAGGACAAAGTGATAAAGGATTTAAATGCGCAGCTATGGGACATTGGAGAGAAGTTGCTGAAGGAAAAGGAAGTCAATAAGCATCTCGTGTTGACAAACAGGGGAGGTAGAGCAGAAGCAAGTCTCAGAGAAAGATGTTCTTCATTGAGAACTATAGAGGATTCTCCCACCACATTACATATGATGAGAACAAATAGTACAGGGTAAGTAATAAAGTATTACACATAGGGTACCAATTATTCGACAGTCAAAAAACGACCATAATTTTCGACATTTTCTTTGAACCCTCATAAAATTTTACACGAAGATAATAAAAAAAGACAAGCGATCTCCGAGTCGAAATTTAGGTATTCTTTTGTACCTTTCTTCTGATATGAACAAGAATTCTAAACCGAGTATTTTTTTTATTAGGATTGAGAAAAAAAAGTGTCGAAAATTATGGTCGCTTTTTTCACAGTCGAATAATTGATACATGTAACCAATATACAGCGGACTGGCTGGGGAACATTAACAGGGAGATGACCAGTGTCTCGCTAGAGGACTATAAACAGAGAATCGGGTAGCTTTTGCTAACTCTACCGAGGCCGGCTAGCTTGGAGTTTCTCAAGGCTTAAATGACTTAAAAAGAAAAGGCCCAAGTTCTCACGATGGTTGATCGCACATAGAAATTTGTGGTTCGGGTGACAAGTTGGACCTTCTTTTCCGTGTGACGAGTCGGTCCATGGTCAAATCAACATCTGCGGCAATATCTGACAGTCTTATTTTATACGGTGTATTGAATCGATTGTAATGAATCTTTGTGTATGGCAATTTCAGTAATATCAGACGGGACTCAATAGCAAGTACTTCCAGTTCTAGAAGGCCCACAGAAGAAATAACGGTGACTCATAGAAATCTTAGAAGAACCACTATTATGGGTGCACCACCCTCCCGTGGTAGAAAATTTTCCTTATCGTCCAACTCAGGTATGTGTTTCCTTTGAAGCTTGAAATATTGATTGCTAACTTTTCTTATTGATGAAAACTATATTTCTAAAGAATTTAAAGTAATTCAATTTGTGGTACTTCAATTTATTGAAATTAATTTCACAGGCTTGAATTTCTTTAGACGATTGTCTAATGTCCAGAGCAGTTGGCAATGAGTGATAGTAGCTAAAAATATTCATAATATTAGGAAAAGATTTATATTTCAAAGATTTATAATAATAATAAAAATCATTTACACCATTAAGAAAAGAACGATCCAAATAAAGTCAATGAGCCAGCGTCGATGGCACGTTGAATACACACACCACTTCTCGTCAGATAATCGAAGTTAAGCAACATGAAGGATGGGTGAGGTTATTGTGGGGAGTAGTTTGTTAAATTCCCAGCGAATGGAGAGTGAACCCCCCATCTTGATATTACTTTAGCAGTTCAAAGGGACGTCAAACCAAAGTACAATATTACTATTATTATTATTATACTTTAACATACCCAATTACCCATTCATGCCTTTATAAGAGATTTAAATAGCATCCTCAAAGAGCAAAGTTAGCACAATAGTGTATTTTATTATTATCATAGTTAATTATATACCTGCCTTTACATGCATAAACATAATAATTAAGTCTATCACTAAACTATACAACTGTAATGTACCATCTTTGTATTAACTTATAAATAGTGAGTAACAATGTAATTGGTGGGGCCGAAACTTTGTAACGGCCTCCACTGTTTTCTTATTCACTCTAATAAAGAAATATATATTCAATTCAATTCTCATTTTGATTGATCTTTACCCTCATGTTCAGGTCGAGTGTTCCCTCAGGACACGGAGGATGAGATAGGAGAGGTGTTTGACTCCACATTCCTGGACATGACAGTCTCGGAGAGCTCCGCCGCGTTCGAGGCGGCTGATGAGCAGCTGCGGCGCATCTCCATCCTGCAGAGCCGCAACTCCCTCTGTCCACCGCACCTGCAGAGCAGCTACCCGGGGGAAACCCAGACGCTGAACCCCAGGCTGCCCAAGGAAGATGAAATACGGGTTTGTAATTATACTATGTATTTTTATCAGAGTAGTCACCATGGCAGAGTGAGTTAGCGCGCTAGGCATTGCACGCATGGTGACCTGGGTTCGATTCCCAGCGGGGTAGGATTTTTTCCACTTTGTACTTGGATGTTCGGGGTCCACTCATACCTCGTGAGGAGAAATGAGTAGCTGCTTTGATGTAAAGCAGCGACCAGTGGCAGAATCATAGGCAAAAAAATAATACAAGATATTGTAAATTAAAGTGGTAAAGTCCTATGATTCTGCGCTACCCACTAAAATTGTGACATAATAACACAAAGAAAAAACATTATTATATTATAAAATATCTGAGGGGAGAATGTGCAAGCTACAACAGTGACCACTGTAGTTGCTGTTTCATGGCTATGAAAAAGACTGTGAAACACTCATCTTTTTTTTTTTTTTTTTTTTTTTTTTAATACAGTTCTTTGGCAGCTATAAAAAGGGAAAAGAATACGAAGAATTGTAGAAGCTGTGTGCTTAAATTCAAGGAAATATAGAGGTTTGTTGCTATTATGTATGTATATTTTTTTTATATATTAAATGTCCGACCTCAGTAGCCTGATCAATAAGGCAGCGGAATTGTAACCTGGAGGTCGGTGGTTCAAGTCCCGGTTTCATCGTAGATTTAGTAAAGCGAGTTTGAGTAGTTGTGATATCACGATAGTGATTAACACAAATATGATAACTTTATATTATTTAATGATTTGAAATTATTTTATTTTATTTAAGTATTAGTTATTTATTTAAATAAGTTTTGTTGTATTTGTACTCAATGAAATAATTTTATTATAATTAGTGTTAGTTCCGTAACCAGCCTCCGTGGCGTAATGGTTGTGACTACTGCCCGTAGTCCAGAGATCCCGAGTTCGATACCCGGTTGGAGCGGAATTTTCGAAGAAAATTGCATTGCATTTCCGGCCCTACTCTGTTAGCGTAATGGGACTTCTTGTCTCGAGCCGACAGTCTAAACAAAGCACTACTATACTATACAATTATACATGCTAATGTAAGAATAACCTCATAAATTTCTCATTATTTTAATTTCCATAAGATCTACTACTTATGAGTATTGTGTAACCATTAACAACTGCTTTTGTTTGTTTTAGAGGGGTTTACCGGTAGCAAGCAACGACTTGGAACTTTTGCTACCCAAGAAGAAGGACAAGGGCCAGGTACGTTAAGATGCGATAATTGCGATACTTTGGTAACTTCCTAGATAGTTTTCATTTCATTTCTGTTGTAAAATATGTATGTTACTCCAAAAATTTCAACATCCATCCTAGGATTCTCATCTATACTATATCATAGTCACAATAATAAAAACTCGACCTGTTAATATCAAAGATTTTTAATGATTTTGAGACTAGTTTCGTCCTTAATATGGACTCGGTTCGGTAGCAAGGAAAAGGAGACACGGAGGATTGTATGAAAGCCGTGGCCTTTGGATAGTGAGCTTTCTACTTTTGAGAAATGGACTAATTGGACTATGATGAGGCTATTAATAGTGTTCCGTTCAATTACATTGACTGATAGAGGTGTACTGAGGGCAGACTCTCCATGCTCGAAGTTCGAGAGCCTGCTACAATGAAGTTGGGGCCCAAGCCAGCGTCGATGGCATGTTGAATACACCGGTTCCCTTCAGAACACCGAAGTTAAGCGACATCCAGCGAGGTTAAGACTTGGATGGGTGACCATTCAAATTCTAATTCTCGTGACGCTGGCTTTTCCCGGCCCCACTCAGGCTGGGTGAGGTCAATGTGAGTAGCAGGTTTGTGAGTTTCCTGCGAATGGAGGGTAAAACCCCCGTCGTGATATGACCATGGCAGTTGAAAGCGACGTTAAACCCCACTTAAAAAAAAAAAAAAAAAAAAAAAAAAAAGAAGTTGGGGCTTGTCTTCGACTTGAATACTGGGTGTTAGGGGTAAGGATATACAGTGTGTAACAGACTCTAACCAATGAGTCCAATTTAGAACGAACCAAGTATTTTACTGCTCTCAAAATAATTAGGTCAAGTCAAGCCAATAGACTAGTCAGTTTTTGTAACTGTGATATAGTTTAGAATCGAGATGTTAAGAATCCTAGTTTCATATTACCCATTGTATGATAGATAATCTTTTAGTGCACTTAGATTTGTAGAATTGTGTTGTGCTTATAGACAAAGTCCAGTATTTAGCGTGTATTTTCAGTATAACTTTTCATTTATTCAGGGCAAAAGTCTAAAAACCTCCAGTAAGGGTCGGTTCCTCTTAATGCATGAGTTTTTCTTCGCATATTTGAGTATTTATGACCACGTAATAATAGCATTCTGAACTCTGAGGTTTAAGTGGTCGAAAATGTTTTAACCATTAACCTCTCTTAGTGTTTAAGTTTCCACTAAAGGGTCTATTATGCATCAAATAAAATAAAACCCTAAAAAACAAGTGTTTTTTCTCGAAATTATTTAAATATTATAATAGCTCATGAAATATCCTCATTCGAATTTTGTATACTTTGTAGGTATCAAAACACTAGACTGGGCGATATAGTTAAGTACACGTGTGGCGTAGAGAAGCGTGGAAAAATGTTTCAGTAACACTGTAAGTGTTAACTCTTAGGGCGGAATTAATAGACGTTTTTGTAATACCTCTGTGGCGCTAAGTCAAGGATTGCGAACTGTGTAAGATAGGGAAAACCGACACTTACCAACAACTTAAGTTATGATGTTGTCTATTCATTCCGCCCTTAGTTACCTATATGTCTGGTCCTGGAGGGTGTTTTATTTATGTATGTAGAATGTAATTGTTCCAATGAGTTCTTCTTTTTAACAATACTAGTTTTATTATTGTACTGGTGGGTTTTTATGTTTTGTAATGTTTTTTCTCGCATTGGTGGTCGGAGTAGTTAAGACGCTGGTCTGGTAATCCTGGGGATCCATTGGTTTGAATTCTATCGAATGAGTGCATTGCTCTTCATATATTTGAGAATTTGACTGAATATAGCGCATAGCGCCAAAACTACCGCTGAAATAAAGAGATTTTAGTCCTAGTGGGGCAGTATAAAATATAAGTATTATTAATAATAATAAGACACTTCCGTGGTATTTAACCACTTTACGGGATCAAAGCTTAAATCACTTTCTACCACCAGACCTTGAAAGAGCTATTATTATGTCGTCAATACTGACCAGCGTCCTGACCACCTCGATTTGTGTGTACGTGTAGTTTCTAATATCTGTGTGGTCGTCCTGTATGTTCTATTGTATTCTCCATTTTCAGATTACCTATCAAAAACCTGGTCCCCCCACACCTACAAAACGCGGACCTCGATATTCATTGAAGGTATAAAAAATGAAAATGAAATAACTAGCTGAATTAACTTAATAGGGTCAAATTATAAAATAAATTTCAACGAGTATTACAGAGACCGTGCCTCATTTTAAATATTTTTTTACGGAGCCCTGTGAATGGTGAAAAAGGCTGCATAAAATATATTTAGAACGGATTTTTAATCCGTTCTCTAGATATTTCGAGTGGCTCCTTTTTTTTGGCGGACCCTGTATATTTGTATAAGTCTGCTAGGCTATGAATTGTCTTACAAGCTCTTGTCATCATTTATTAACAGTCATCAGTTTTTTGTTGTTGTAGTAATGAATAATTTCTCAGTTAGTAAAATAAGGAGGTACCTACAAGCTTCTTCTTTATTTTCTTTGTCTATTCCCTCTATTTTTTTTATTGTAGTTATATTTACTTATAGACCTGTTTGACTCTGCATGCAGCTAAATTACTGGCAAACTGAACATTGGTCATTTAATCACGAAGATGACGGAGAAAGCAAACCATTTCCAGAACCATTTTTCTTTATATATGTTGCAGGCCAAACTGTTTTTCAGGATAAACTAGTATATCCTAGGACAAACTAGTTTGTCCTAAGGGCGTCCGGATAAACTAGTTTATCCTAGGCCAAACTAGTTTATCCTAACGCACTTAGGATAAACTAGATTTTCCGGATTGAAATGTTTATATTTCAGTCCAAACTAGTTAGTCCTAGGACAAACTAGTTTATCCTAAGCACAACTGATTTTCAAATAATAAAAGAAGAAAATTAATTAATTTGTTGTTACAATATGTATTGTGCTCTAGTGAAATTTTGAGTTGCACAAGATCTTCTTTTTCTTACATAGGCATCTATCAGTTGAACAACTTTTTGCACAACTGCACGCAACAAATTCTTGTCCTCTCCCCCACAGAATGTTTAATTGCTGCTGATCGTAATGGATTTTCTTTCTCATCGTCCACATCTTCTTGGAGGAGACCACCATGTTTCGTGCCTATTTTGTAAAGCCCATCATCAGTTACTTGAAGAACAATACCAATGATGTTTCTGAGCTCTCCTCTTCCTTTATCTACTTCGGGTATAGGCACAGTAACATTATCTCCTACTTTGGCTAGTTGGTGTAACTTATCAGAGGACGACTTCATCCTTTTAGCTTGTTTCTCCAAATTCTCTTGAGCTCTTTTGCGGGCGTTTTCAATACGCTCTGATGCAAGCTTCTCAGTGTCATGATGTTCGTCAAATACTTCTACTGTGTCTCCTTCTTAGAATCTTCTTATCTCAAAACTTCTTCCAAAAAATTCCGTGTCCACTGCTTTTGATCCAGAACACTTTGAATAGGAAGGTGGTTAAAAAAAGGCGAAACAGGGAATTTCACAAATTTATAGAACAAAATATTTTTATAAATAGGTATAAAAAGGAAAAGAAACACTTGTCGATGCAGGTACAAGACTCACGAAAAGCAAATTGTAACTGAATAAAAGTTCATCAAGATCACATGTGCGGTGTGCATGACTACTTGACTAGTTGAGACAGGTTCCTTTGTCAACATCATGAAATATACTGTAAAATCAGTTGTGCCTAGGATAAACTAGTTTGTCCTAGGACGAACTAGTTTGGACTGAATTATAAACATTTCAATCCGGAAAATCTAGTTTATCCTAAGTGCGTTAGGATAAACTAGTTTGGCCTAGGATAAACTAGTTTATCCGGGCGCCCTTAGGATAAACTAGTTTGTCCTAGGATATACTAGTTTATCCTAAAAAACAGTTTGGCCTGTAACATTAGGGTGGCCCTTATTTTGGAAGGTCGGAAATCGAAGGTGCTCCCCCCCCAAAGTGGTTCCAATTCATGAGAAAAAAATTGCTAAAAAGTTTCAGCTCGATCAGAAAACGTTAACACGTGCCGCCAGGAGCTTAAAGTTTAGATGTCCTAATTGAAGGGGCAATATACGTTTTTCCGCACATTTTGTTGATTTTCTCTGTAATAGATCAACTTAGAATAAAAATTCAAAAAGTAATAGAATTGTAACAAAATTATCTAACACATTTATTCCTATCAAATTAACTCTCAAACAAACAGTTTCTGGGCAAATCAATAACAAAGTCAGATTTTTGCTCTGCCCCTCTGTATCTCGCTAGCAAAACTATAAAATGCGGCGGGATAATGAAAAAAATCCAAGATAATTAAAGAAAGTAAGTTAGTTCAATTATTTTATACAAACAAAATACAATTCTTTTATATTTTTAATTGATAATAAGAACAAAATAATATTGAATAATGGATATATTTACCAATATACCGATTTCCGTTTTTTCGCTGTCAGGATACCTTGTTCTATAGTCATTTATACTACTTGCCAGCCTCTGTGGCGTAACGGTTATGACTACTTCCCGTAGTCCAGAGATCCCTTAGTTCGATCCCCGGTTTGGGCAGAATTTTCGCATAGAAAATCTTGTTCCCTCCGAACACGAGAGGTTGGCATTTCCAGCCCTACCCAGGGTGAGTGAGGTTTATGTGGGTAGCTGGTACGATTCCCAGCGATAAAGGGTAAAACCCCCGTCCTGACTATCTCAAATCAGGACATAAAAACCAAGTAGAATCAATGGACATGAAAGGAGCCTAGACATTGGATCTGGGCGTCCATATATTCCTCTCACCGCCGTGATATAGGTATCTTGGCCTGTCGCACGGGCACGGAATTATTATTACTTTAATAATGCACTGTATTTGATTTTCATTTTTAGTAAGTATGTTATTAATACTCATCCATTAATTTTACTCCCCTTTTTGCTGTATCATTAACAACTTTGAGATGTTTCAAGAAGTTTTTTCCTACAAGGTAATCTTTATTCGTTGACCAGGATGTTGGCGGGTACTTTAAGAATGATGTATTTTGATCTTATCTTTTGAAGAAAGTTTTTGTTTCTCGTGAAACCAAAAAATCTAGATTTTTTTTTCACTAAAGTTGCAAGTTCGGTTACTTTGCATTCATATTTTTTATTGGTATCCTTCTCATAAACAATAACCATCTTTGTTTCGTATTAGATGATACCTCTTCACCAAAGAATGCTTGACCTACAGCTTCTTGGCCTAACTACCACAGATGGTTAACAATCTTTTTAGTAGCAGCCATATCCTTATCTATGTTTTGGAAGCTGATGATTATTTTTTCTTTTTACAAGTAAAGTCTCCCTTTGGTGCTTTAATTACCTTGGGAGCTTTATACCAAGCTTCAACATACGAGTATGCTGCCACGATAAAAAGACATTTATTTTTGTGTTAAAAATAACGTTAGCACATATTCTTTTGTACATTTTTTTAAAAAGATGCTATTAAGGAATATAGAAATTAATATAAAAAATTAATTATAGTTTAAAAAATAACACTTTCATTAGCGGTTGAAAAACGAACTCAAGAAAGAATTATCAACTAGAATGGATACTGGATTGATGATAAAAAAAGAGATGGTGATTTAAAGAAAGCCAAGTGTTTCACAGCCTTGTTATTTGGTAGCCATGAAACAGGAGCTACCGTAGTCGTTTTGTGGTCTGTGTTGAAGCCTGTCCCTGTCCATCCCGTAGTATGCCTCCCCTCTGATGGGCGAGATGTGATACAATACTTCCCATTTAGGTGTTGGGTCACACGAGTGCACCGAAAGGTATCCCTTACAAACAACTGTAACCAAATTTTTATTACAAATTTTAGTCGGCGTGGGAGTTCGAACCCAGGACCTTCCGCATGGCAAGCGAGTTCTTAACCACAAAAATTATAAAGGGGGTGAAATTATTGGATGAGTAATTGAGTTAATACGTAATAACATATATTACTAATAATGCAGATCAAAAACAGTTCATTATTCAAATAGTAAAAGACTACAGAACAAGGCATCTTGACAGGAAGAAACGGATATTGGTATATTAGTAAACTAGCGGGCTGCACCCGCTTCGCCAAGCCATCACACACACACCACCCATACATCACACACACACACATCCACACACACACACACACACACACATCCACACACACACACACCACCCATACATCACACACACACACACACACACACACACACACACACACACACACACACACACACACACACACACATCCACACACACACACACACACACACACTCACACAAACACACACACACACACATACACCACACAAACACCATACCAAATATACACAACACACACACCCATCCACACACACAAACACATCCACACACACACATCCACATCCACACACACACACACACACACACACACAACATCCACAGACACATCCACACACACACACATCCACACACACACATCCACACACACACACACATCCACATCCACACACACACACACATCAACACACACACACACACACACGCACACACACACACACAACAATCATCGCTGTAAATTTCAAAATCTCTCATAGCGGATATTGATAATGTAGCAAACTGGCCTATATTTCGAGAACGGTTTGTCAGAATATGGCAACAAAGGGCTCAAATAAGCATGTGATGTTCTGAGAGAGTTTTACAATAAAAAAAATATGGGTCCCTACGATAAATTTTAGGTTCCGCGCTGGAATCTGTTAAAAAACGTGAAAAGTCTGAAAAAAAGGTCGAAATTTCGAACATTCTGGCTTATATCTCGAGAACGGTACGTCAGAATGTGGCCTAAAATGAATTGAAAGAAAGCTAATTTTGTCTCATGTGTTTTTAAATAATAAAAAATATATGCCCTCGCGATAAATTTTAAGTTCCGCGCTTAAATGTGTTAAAAAACGTGAAAAGTCTGAAAAAAAGGTCGAAATTTCGAACATTCTGGCTTATATCTCGAGAACGGTACGTCAGTATGTGGCCTAAAATGAATTAAATGAAAGCTAATTTTGTCTAATGTGTTATTAAATAATAAAAAATATAGGTCCTCGCGATAGATTTCAAGTTTCAGAGCAAAGACTGTCTTAAAATCAGACCCTTCCTCAAGGCAATACTCGAGGAAGGTCATAACTCAAGGACGGTTTGGAATTTTGGACTTTTGATAATTTTCCTGGTACTTTTCAGCAATTTTACTTGGGGTCATCTCTCATCAATTTTTTGCTATCTCTTACCGTTTCGCCTAAACAATTCCTGCACACAAAGTCCGTCCATATTTCTCATTTATATATAGAGATATAACATTATTCAATATTATTTTGTTCTTATTATTGATTAAAAACATAAAAGAACTGTATTTTGTTTGTATAAAATAATTGAACTAACTTACTTTCTTTCATTATCTTGGATTTTTTTCATCATCCCGCCGCATTTTATAGTTTTGCTAGCGAGATACAGAGGGGTAGAGCAAAAATCTGACTTTGTTATTGATTTGCCAAAGAACTGTTGGTTTAAGAGGAAATTTGATGAGAATAAATTTGTTAGATAGTTTTGTTACAATTCTATCACTTTTTGAATTTTTATTCTAAGTTGATGAATTACAGAGAAAATTAACAAAAAGTGCGGAAAAACGTATATTGCCCCTTCAATTAGCATATCTAAACTTTAAGCTCCCGGCGGCACGTGTTAACAATTTCCGATCGAGCTAAAACTTTATAGGTATCATTTTTTTATGAATTGGAACCATTTGAGGGGGGGAGCTCAGAAAAATACTCGGATTTTTTTCTCACCTCTATAGCTAAGGGCCACCCTACTGTAACATATATATCTTATGTTGCCTCGGGTAGAAATCAAACATACGACCCTGGGTTGCGTGTGAAGGAGGCTGGTAATTTTTTACTCAAAATTGTCCCTTTTATTTCTTTTTTTTTTTTAAGTGGGGTTTAACGTCGTTTTCAACTGCCATGGTCATATCACGACGGGGGTTTTACCCTCCATTCGCAGGAAACTCACAAACCTGCTACTCACATTGACCTCACCCAGCCTGAGTGGGGCCGGGAAAAGCCAGCGTCACGAGAATTAGAATTTGAATGGTCACCCATCCAAGTCTTAACCTCGCTGGATGTCGCTTAACTTCGGTGTTCTGAAGGGAACCGGTGTATTCAACATGCCATCGACGCTGGCTTCCCTTTTATTTCATTAACTTGTTAGTGGATGTGGTTACGTCGCTTAACTTGTAATGTAAACAACCTAGCGCATGGATCCGTGATCTGTGGATCGGATCCCACCTAATGCTTGGATTTTTCCTCATATTTTTGAGCATTTTACTACATAATAATAAGACTCTGATTGTTAGGTGGTAGAATTTTTTTTGCGCATTAACCTCGCCTGGTGGTTAACTTTCACTAAAGAGTATTATCAATATATTAGCACATGTCCGGGGTCCCTATTGATCAAGGCATCTGTCTGGTAATTCAGAGGTCGGGTTCGAAACCCAGCCGGGACCTTTCATTTGGGATTTTGATCACGTAATAGTACGACTTGGACTTACCGCTGGAATAATGGGACTCATTTGTCTCATCGGGCAGTATAAATAAGGTGATATTATTATTATTACAACCAAGCAACGGTTATATTTTTGGAACAAAAGTAACAAGCATTTTTATATTGTTTTACCAACTTTAATTTAACTATTTCAGAGCAAAGGCACTATCAGTGGCTCTTCCAACTCACTAGCCACACCTAGAAATTCCCTGACACCTCGTACTGTGCTCAAAGAAGTGAATGACTCTCACAATTCAAGTTTACGTAGAACACTGGCCAAGACTCCAAACCGTATAAAGAGCATGTTCACCGGGAATATGAGTCGCAGAGTGAACACGGAGGTAAGTCCAAAACCTCTGCTTACGGGAGGAGCTCTAAGCTCTATCTCTATCTGACAAAGTCTCAGTTTCAAAAAGACGATTCTGCATATAGTTTGTCTATCTATTGAGGCCGGCCGGATAAATGCTTCAATTTTGTAGGTACATGTTGATGGGGTCTCGAAAAAGATTTTGGGTCAACCCGGAAAGAGGTCCGATTAATTTACATGTATAAAATACTATATATATATTTTTTAAACTTGAAAGCCATTGTTTGGGGTATTAAATGAAAGGTCTTGTTCTTTTGATGCTTTATTAATATAAGATGAAGCCGAGTGAGGTCTACAGTTCACAGAACCACTAGTTTTATTATTATTATACAACGCTTTATTAGGTATAAATGGACATTATGTTCATTGTTCATACAAATAATTATTTTAACAATGAAAAAAAAAATGGAAACAATATATACCTACAATAAAAATGAAAAAGAATAGAAAATATATAAAAACATAAGTCCTAACTAAAGGGCGAGGTTATTGCCTATGGCAATCTCTTCCACCCAACCCAAGTTTTACTTCACGAACATGATTTAATTTCAAGTACTTTCCATTATCTTGTATTCACAGAACATTCCAGTGACCCCCACCGGGCCCGCCCTCGCCACAGTCACCAATAACAAGAGGTTCAGTTTCATGCGGCGCTCATCAATGGGGATTCCCAGATCAAGTGACCAGCAGTAAGGTCAAGAATACTACAACGTGTTGTAGAATACTACAACACGTTCCACATCAATTGATTTGTAATATATTATAATAATATGTATGTCAAGTATGTCTAACTGAGTTGCCCAAATAAGTCAAATTGGCACTGCCATTTTCATTTTTTTTTTTTTTTTTTTTTTTTTTTACAAATACTTTCTTTATATTCTGCTGCTGTATGACTAGATTCGTTCTTTTGGCAGCAATTCAAGTAGTCTCTAATATTTTAGAAATTATCAGAGGGATATTACAATTGAATGACATAAAATACTATTCAAATGAAGAATCCTTGTCTCATAAAATATACATCATTAATGTACTTTCTTATACAATTTTGATTTGATGAGTATAACAAAGAATGGGATTCCCAAGTCATTTAACCAGCAGTAATAGCAATGAATATTAAATCATTTTGATTTTGTTAGTAAAAAAAGAAAAAGTCTACGACTAAGTGAGACTATCTTTCAGTAAGAAATTTTTAATACATACGTATTTATATTGTATAGTTTAGTTGAGTGTTTCACAGGGTTTTTGTAACGTTTAAAACAACTGCTTATAAAAAAAAAATATTTCATAGAACCAATATCTTAGTACATTTGTATGCTCAACCCATTACCCACATTATATGCCTCTCCTCTCATGGACGCAACGTGACAATACTTGCCCTTTAGTGTCTGGTTCAACACGAACGCAACCGGAGGTGTCCCTTGTAATGCAAATAACATTGTGTAATATACACAGTGTAGAGTAGATCATATATTCCATTATTTTGTTTGTAGAACAACTTGATTAAGTTGTTTCTTATGTACATATTCAAGATTTTTCCCTTTAATATATATAAGTAATTATTGAATACCACGTTCTTTAATATAATAATCATCGTGTTTATATTTTCTATACGTTTCCACATGCCTTGTCCAAAATTTATGATAATAACATGAGTTTTAAAATGTCGTCCGAGGACTCTGGCTACCAAGTACGGCCATGCCTTGACCTAACAGAGCGGGTCTCGAGGTAGTTGAAAATAAATAAAACCTCTTTGAAGAACTTGATTTTTTAAATGTATCTCATTATCAGTTGTTCCATTTAAGACTTCAAATTTGACCACCCTGGGACCACCCCTACAAGTTTGAATTTGAAAAGCCCTGAAATTCCCCTTGAAGTAAAAATGCACGTGTTAAAAATCCTCTGAATTATTACAGCTTTTGAGAAATTGGGGCTCTAACATTTTTCAAACAAACATGGGTATAGACGAAGAAGAAGCTAGTACCTATTTTTCAAACTGAGAAAATATTATCACTGCAAAAAAACCTGATTAACCACTTATAGACACAGAAGAAATATGGTCAAGGTCTTGAAGAAAACAATCATGCATTGGGTCCGAACCCACGACGAATCCCCATGCTACCTGGATAACCCGACTAGCGCTTTGATCACTATGACCACCATGAATGTCTCTTGAAACTGTAAAAAAAACATAGTTTAAAAAAGAAGACGTTTTTTAATAAAAAAATATTTATTAAAACAATTCAAATTTAGGTGCATATGGATTGGCTAGTAAACTTATAATAATGGCTTATAAAGAAAAGTGCAAGTCCTCATGATGGTTGATCGCACTTTGAAATATGTGGTTCAGGACAAGCCAACTTTTTTTTAATGATATTTATATACAGAGAAGACTTAAAAATCAGAGTCTTTGCTCCTAAGCCAACTTTGAAATAAAGTTGGCTGGAGACTATCACTCACCCCTCCAGCTGTAGCCAAGCTGATAAGTTGATCTACAACAAATTGAAGAAACACATATATTTTAAATATCATATCTTTCCTTTGAGTAATGTTAGTGACTAATGCTTGAGGCCCAGAGGCCGACTTCGATTTCCAGTTCTGCATAATAAATAAAAAATGTTACCTTCTAACTTTCGATTAAATATAAAGAATTGTAGATACAAATCAACTCCACAATGAGAGACAGATAAAAACAGTAAGGTATAATTCTAACAGAAAGTTCAAGGGCCAAACTATAACATAATTACAACAAAGATTAGATAAGAACATCCCTTAAGTTGGACTTTCTACCAATCATAGCTCACCATCCATATCTCGTATAGGTTTTCCCGTATCCTCACTGTTATCCTCCTGAAAGTATTATTTTCCCCTAACAAATCCAAGGCAGCCTCTACTATTTTACTATCCCGTACATAATGCTTTTCAATACATTTAATTGGTTTAGCATCAACATCTGCTACGTTCACATTGAACACATATTTGTTCTCCAGAAGATCCTCTGCCACAGGAATAGAGTCCATGATTGTAAGATTGTCAATTTTCTGAAAAGCAATCATGATTGAACAGTCCTTGGCCATGGTTGATAGAAGGTAACTTTGAATAGGATCTAAAACCTTTGGCAGTTCGTTCATTAAAATATCATCAGGGCTGTTTGATTTATCAGCACCAAAAAAATTCCTGTTGGATGAATAACAATTATAAACATAGTCGGCACCAAGTGTATCGAGTTTTTGGATTTTCAATATTTTGTCCAGTATAGAATTGTGGGGTAAACTTTGAGATGAAAAATCACAAGTTTTGGAATTCGCAAGCAATGCATTTAGTTTAACAATTGAATCCGTACGAACCCTAGATGGTACATTACTTTGAGCGTGAAGTTCATTATTACTAATAACAATAAGCTCTTCCCTTTCGTGGTCTGTTAAGTTTTTAGTTATCATGCTGTAAATTAATGCACAGAAATTGTTTTCATTTCCAAATCGAATCATAACATCATCAATGCTTGTCAAAAGTGTATCCCCAAAGAGCAGAGTACCGTTTTGAAAAATTCTAATATTGTTCTGTGGAGAACACAGTAACGAATGGATGGCATTCAACATGCGAAACTTATGCCCACTAAACAGATCAAGAGGACAATATTCACTTAAACTTGATATGGATTTTTCTGAAAACTTTAAGAATTGATTCAGACAAAACGCACATTTGGAATATTTTCTGTCTGGTAGTGCGAGCCAGCCTTGCTTTGGTTTGAGTTCTACACAGAACACTGGATCTGTTACTTTACCATGTCCACCCAATGCACTTAATTTCTCAGTCAAATGATTAGGCAAAAGAGTCAAGTCTTCAAAAACTGTCACATACCCTGGTTTTATTAATTTGTGTTGGCGAAACCTAGGACGTACATCTTTTAATTTGTCATTCAAATTTTTCGCTTGTGCGTTGAGTTGAGCCAACTTTGGCAGTTGAAAGTATGCACCAGAGAAAAGCGGAAGTACGACTCTTTCATAGTACAGAAGACTTGCTCTGATTTCCAAGTCCAGCTTATCATTTCTTTCGCTCTCTTCCTGTTTGCGAATCCGAATCACTTTGTGTTCATTTCTCAGCGCAAGAATAAGATTTTTATTTCCTTCTCCTTTATAATACCAGTTCATCTCATCCAGATTGTATTCTATTAAATCTTGACCTTCCATTGCGAACAGTGACAAATGAGCTAAGAAATTGTTGTTAAGTGGCAGAAAATACTCAAGGAGTCAATATTGCCCCAAATTAGAATACAAGCATGTGCTTGTATAGACAAGTTTTGTATAAAAAAATAAATAAATGAATAATAATAAGTTAAACGTAAGCTTACAACATCCTGAAATTCGTTTACAGTTTATTTTTCAAATATAAAAAAACTTGAATTAATTCAATACAAAAATAAACAGTCTTATAGAGAACGGGTATATCATAACAGAAATGGCTGAGATCACACTCACATCTTCAGTCATCATCATACCAATCCTCAGGTAGGTCACCCAGTATAGGTTCTATTTCTATCAAGGCTTGCGCCAAGCTAGGAATAGGCAGAAGGTCCAGAGGAGTTTTCTTTTCTTTATTCTGAATGTCGAGGCGTGCACCGCAGCGGACTAGGAGCTTGGCGTCTGGAAGGCGCTTCTCCTCACACGCACAGTGCCTGAAAACATATTTACACAAAAATAACTAATAATTATAGACACTTATTATCTGTCCGATCCGGAATAAAGAATTTCCTTGCTCCAGCAGTTTTGATGCTAATATTATATGGTCTAGTCACAATGAAATGAGAGCCATTTCATTAATTGGGTTGGAGATCCTAACAAAACGGGTCCCAACACTACCTGAATTCCTAGACCAGCGCCGTAATGACAAAAATAACTAATGGTTGTGTGAAGTGTAGACCTCGCACATTTATTTATTTGTATTAAAAATGTTGAATCAAGCATTTGGACTACAAGATCTCTCCACTTAATGGCCTTCAAAATGAAAAATATCAAGGGGCCTTGTGTTTGGCAATGTGGCCGAAAATACCAAATTTTGAGACTCCTAATGTACATTTGTACCTACATTAATAAAAAAATTCTAAGACCTTTCATTACAAAGAAGAATAAGTCCATATACAGATTTATTTAAAATTGAAACATCCATTTAAGAGTTATTGTCTCTCAAAGAAAAAGAAACTATATTGAAACTAAGCGCGAAATGAATAGACAAGATCAAGTCAATTCTTACATTTCCCAAAATCAAAACACCAAATTCAACACTTAACTCCACAGAGATATGTATAACAAAAATGTCTATTAATTTCACCCTAAAACACTTACTTTTAAAAAAATAATTGAAACATTGCCTCCCATCACTTGTTCTGGAATTCTTGGAAATAGTTTTATGGTGTGCCCAAACTTCTACCTCAGGCCATAACAAAAAAATCGTGAATGTGTATTTTTTTAAATTTAATGATGAGTGTTTCAAAGCCTTTTTTATTTCGTGGCCATAAAACAGGAGCTACTGAAGACGCTTGTGGTCTGTGTTGTAGCTTGCCCATACCGTAGTATGCCTCCCCTTTGATGGGCGAGAAGTGACATTATACTAACCATATAGGTGCTGGGTCAACGGGATAACGGAAGGCATCCCTTAAAAACAACTGTAATAAAATGTAGAATACAATTTTTTGTCGGCTCGGGTGATCGAACCCGACACATTTTGCATGGTAAGTGAGTGGTTAACCTCTGAGCAGATCGCGCGCTCAGTGGATATCATTAAATTCATGAAGATGAAATTCCATGGGTCAACTGTGGTTTGAACCTGTAGCACCTCTAATATTTCTTAATGTTACCCACTAATAGACAGATTTGATGTTTAACTTATTTAAGCATTACCCATGTAATTGTGTATAAAACTTTTTTTTTTTTTTTAAGTTCATCATTGAATCTGTCCATTTGTATCTGCAGCTTACAGTGGTGTGTTTCCATAGGCGTCCACAATGTTGACATCAATGTCCAATCTCTGTCTCAGCAGGAGCTTAACAAGGGGAGTAATGCCTTGACTGGCTGCTCTGTGGAGAGGGGTTGCTCCTCTGACGTCTTGAATGTTTACATCAGCGTGGTTGTGAATCAAAAGTTCCGCGATCTGAAATGCAGAACCCATTCCAAAATAACTAGTTTTTTTTTTTTTTTTAAACATAACCAAAATAACTAGTTGATCAAACTGATCAGAGCTCATGATCAGAACACATCCGGGAAGAACTCTTTAGGTAACTATTAGATTTTAAGTAACCAAGCCATTTAATTCTTATACAGTACTAGCGGGCTGTCGCCCGCTTTGCGGGCCGAGGCATGGCCGTGAAAGCAAAAAATCCTTTTTCGCCAATGGCAGGTGTTGTAGTATGAATTTCTAAAAATCCCGTCTTATTGCACATCTAGACTATAAGACAAAGCTACCTACCAAATTTCAGCTTCCTAGGACTTACGGTTTGGGCTGTAGAGCGATGATCAGTCAGTGAGTGGTCAGTCAGTCAGTGACTTTGACATTTATATATTAAGATGTTTCAGAAAAGGTGGCCACCCCCTCGTAACTTTTGAACGCGACGGAATTTTTCAATTCTGTAAAGTCCTAAGTATAGGAAGTGCCATATGGCCCATCCTGTGGTCATATTTATTTTTGGCCCCGGTCGGCCCTTCCGGCTTTTAGGCCATATTTTTTCATTTTTCTCGCGAATTTTAAATGGAATGCTATATTTTTTATTCCTCTTAATTAAAGTCCAAAATAGGCTGAGTATAATGAGCTTTTAAAAATTTCAAAAACCTTATCAGGGGCGGAGCTAGTAGGGTGGAAGGTTCAAAATTGTTTCACCTCTAAAAATGCCAATTTCGAAAAAACCATTAATTTACGGAAAAAATGACGTGAGAAAAAAAGTACTTTTACAAAAACATAACTGCGGCCTTGATGAAATAAAAACAAGAATATTTTTTTTGATTTCATATGGTGTAAAACAATATTTTGAACCTATGAAAATAAAAATTGTACTAAAAAATCCCACTAACGCTGAAATACAGCGTGTAACAGTTTTGAACCTTCCACCCTACTAGCTCCGCCCCTGATAAGGTTTTTGAAATTTTTAAAAGCTCATTATACTCAGCCTATTTTGGACTTTAATTAACAGGAATAAAAAATATAGCATTCCATTTAAAATTCGCGAGAAAAATGAAAAAATATGGCCTAAAAGCCGGAAGGGCAGACCGGGGCCAAAAATAAATATGACCACAGGATGGGCCATAGGCCATAGGGCACTTCCTATACTTAGGACTTTACAGAATTGAAAAATTCCGTCGCGTTCAAAAGTTACGAGGGGGTGGCCACCTTTTCTGAAACATACTGTATACTGATAGCCAAGCATGTGAGGAAATACCCTGAAAATTTTAGCTTGATTGGACGAAAATTAAGTTTTATCGCGAGAAACCATTTTAATACAAATGTTCGCAAAGCTCTACGTTACTTAACATAATGTCATTCAAAGATTGTACAATGTACATTGATAGCCAAGTATGTAAAGAAAACATACCCTAAAAAAGTCAGCTTGATTGAACACAAATTGCAGCTTTTATCGCGATAAGCTATTTTTATCCAAATCTTAGCCTGGAAAAATGTTACTCAACATTACGAGATGGTTCAAAAACTTTTCTGCTGCCCTGTAGACCTAGCTATTAACTATTACAACTAAAGTCTTTATTGAATTTATTTTATTATTGTAATTTATTTTGCACATTATTAAACCAATAAATAGGAATAAGACCATAAATAGGACTTTTTAGTTACACATTTATACTTTAAAGCAGTATAAATAAAATATTTTGTATTTGTATTCAATGAGTCATCTCACCTCTTTCCATCCTTTCGAACAAGCATATTGGAGAGCTGAGTGACCACCCTCTGCTTTTGCATTCACATCAGCTCCTTTTGAAATTAAGATCTTAACAATATTCAGTTTTCCTGCAGCTGCAGCCAAAATCAGAGGAGTTCTATTTGTCTGTAAAAAGAATAAAATGTTGCTTTAGGTATGTAATATGTATCAGCATTGTACATTATTCACCAGTTTAGATCAAGGGTCAAAGCAAAGAACACAGTACCCATGCTTCTATTTCTCTCTCTCTCTCTCTTTGTCCACCTTCTATGAGCACTGAGCAGTTGCAGTAACTGTTGAGAAAATTTATAGATGGGGGACAATGGGATAACACATGCTTGAGGAGTTGTCATGTGCACATTTCTGAAACCAAATTACCCCCTAAAAGTATGTACCAATAAAATGGTGCTATATCAATGTTTAGTATTATTACTCTCAATTTCCAAAGCACACATAGTACTTAAGAATAAAATTTAGAAGTTTAAATGTACATTTCAGAAACAATTAAATTATTTATTATTATTATTCTTGGGTCAATGAAAATGAACACATAATTCAACAACAACAAAATGACAATTCAAATTGAATGAATCTCTAATAGAATTTACAATATTACATGAGAAAAAAGATTAAATAACTCATAATAAAAAAACACTTTGAAATGAATCTAACACAATATACAGAAAATATGTATGTAAAAAATCCCATAACACTGATATAAGATGTGTACCTAAATATGATGCTAGTTTGAGTTGCACTTGTAGAATTCTGAAACAAAAGTTTTTAATTTTTAATAATAATTAAAAATAAATTAGTGTGAATATCACACAATGTGAATCTGCTATTAAAACTATTAGGATTTTTTATGGTTATTAGAAAATTCCATAAATTAATAAAACAGAATTGGCAATGACTTAAATAACTTGGTATCATTTCAATGACAAAACAAAAATGCAACTCAAGTTACATTCTTGAAACACACTGTTTTTCCATTCAAATTTTGATAATACTCACATCATCTTTTGGATCTACAGGTGAGTTGCTAGTCAGTAAAAAGTTTACTAGATCCTCTCTTCCACTCAATGCAGCCCAGTGAATCAAGAGTCGTTCATTCTGTAATAATAATAATGAAAACAGGTAATGAACAAGTAGTAATCTGATGAAGCAAAGACAAGGGAATGCACTGGGTGGTTAAAATATTCCATCCAAACAAGTCCAGGCTTAGTTATGTGGCATTTATCATGTCAAGTCTTGCATTGTTGTACAGTAGAAAGTCTGCCTTTGTCAGCATTTCCCTCCTTAAATTCTAGCTTGCCCTTTACAATCAGTTCCACCATCTTTCAGTAATGATATAGTCTCCCTCTGATCCAGATTTTTCTTTTATTTTAATTTATATTGTGTGCAAGTGAAGCAGTCTCCAAAACACATATGAAGCAGTTTTAAATCAAGCAGTTTTATAGTAACTACTGGGCAGATTTAGCCAGTGTCAATGGCGCATTGAGTGCACCGGTTCTCGTAGGATCTCCAAAGTTAAGCAACATCCAGTGAGGTGAAGACTTTGTGATGCTGGCTTTCCAACCCAACTCAGGCTGAGTGAGTTCAATGTGGGTAGCTAGTTTGTAATTTTCCTGCAAATGGAGGGTAAAACCCCTGTCGTGTGTGACCATGCAGTTGAAAAACAATGTTAAACTCTAATAAAACAAAAAAATGGGCAGATATAGGGCAAAATTAATAGACAAATTCTATATCACAAGTCATTGTTAAGCATTGGTTTTCCCTATCTTACGTGGTACGCAATCCTCTGTGACACCAAGTTACAGATTGCATACTGTGTAAGGGCGGAATTCATAGACATTTTTGAAATACCTCTGTGGTGCTAAGTCACGGATTGCGTACTGTGTAAGATAGGGAAAATTTACACTTTTACCAACAACTTAAGTTATTGATGTTGTCTATTAATTCCGCCTTAAGAGGGGGAAAACCAATGCTTTGCAATGACTTAAGTTATGGAATTTGTCTTTTAATTTGCCCTTAATTGTATACAATTGAGGGTCAGGTTAAGCAAGGTAAACTGACAATGACATTTATCTTAAAGCTTACATACTGAATCTTCCTTGGTAACTATCCCAGGGTTTTTCTCTACTTCCTTCTGAATGTGGTAGAAGTTTCCTATGTGTGCTTGATCAAATATATTTAAATCTCCAACAGTTATCTGTTTGTCCATTATTATTTCATCAGAAATTTCAATTTGGATTATGGAGCTGGAAACAGTTTAGCAGTTGTTGCTTATCGCTTGATTTACTTGATTAGTGGTTTGAAATTTGAAATGTTCGAGTTTTGAATAATGATGGGTTCTTCACTTACAAAAAAACACCGTGTTTTTCGAAAAATGTTAGTTCCAAAGGATTCTTCAAGATAGCGCCAGTAGAGTTTTGCTCTCGCGAAACGGAGTTGGCGTATTTTTTGTGATATACGCCAAAGGTAGAAAAAAAGTAAAAGCGCCAAAATTTAAAAATTCAAGAACATAAACAGAAAGCATAAAAACAAGAAAAGCTAATGTACCCGAAGCTACCAACGTCTTGAAATTTTTATCGAAATTTCTACAGGGTACGGCAAAATATTTTAACTCTTATTGCTGAAGTTACCAAAGAGGTACTAATAATACATACCTCAGTCACAAGATTTTTTTAACTAAGATGTTTTTTTCTCGCAGAGTAAATATAATCCCACTACTAGCAGAAGTCATTTGCGTTCTATTTTTATGATATAAATTTTTAAATCAATTTTGTAATTTTTATAAACTTACACGCGCACTAAAACTTTTTTTATTATTGTTGCAAATACAATTGACTGTAATTTAAGGCAAAATAACTCGATTATAATCTAACGGCACGCAGTCAGATCCGACATTGAAGGAACCAAAAGGTCTGTTGTAATCGTCTGTCGTAATCTTAGTTCCTTCAATGTCGGATATGACTGCATGCCGCCATCTATAACATTTATTATTATTTGCAACAAGAATATAAAAAGTTTTAGGGCGCGCGTAACTTAGTAATAATTACAACAACAAAAATATTTTACAAATAGTATACAATTATATAATCATAATTCCGTGTCCGTGAGATAGGTATTGATACCTAAATCACGGTGGTGAGAGGATTATATGGACGCCCAAATCCAATGTCTAGGCTCCTTTCATGTCCATAGTATACAATTGATCACAAGCTAGATTACGACAGACCTTGGTTCCTTGACATTCGTATATAATATATATATGACTGCGTCCCGCCAGGTTTAAAGCAATAATCTTTTAGGGCGATCCGAATTTCGTTGAAACAAAATTCGATTTCGATGATTTTAAATTTATGCACAAAAATAGACCAAGTGCCATGCGCGATCTCCAAAACATTGATCTCAGCGACTTCACTTTACCTCATCGCCCTCATCGGCAAGTTAACAGATGAAGAAATATAAAAAAAAATGAAGCTGGGAAGCAATGACTGTAGTAAAGTAAAAGAGAAAAAGGGATAGTTTAATGAGAATTAAAAATGAATTATTCTAGAGAATTTTTCGTAAATAATGTTTATGGTTGTTTGTTGAACCCTGTTGAATAATTAAATTCGTTGTTTATTTCTATAGAGTAAAGATTATTATATTTAATTATTTGACAAATGATCAAACACCAAATACGCCTCAATTTCACATAATGAAAGTTTTTTTTTAAATTACCGCCACAATTTTGTTTATATTCTTGCCAATCCCTGATTTTGCAAAAAGTAAGCGTATTTCGAGCGAAACGCTGATTTTGAGGTTAGGTGGTTCGTGTTTTTGGTAAAAGTGAAGAATCGACTGTCAATGTGCAGACTGCAGAGTCATGCTAGCTTATCAATCATCAGTTGTTATCTTATCTATTCAACCATGGCTTATCTTTATTGGAGTGGCACTAGATCAGCTGATCAAACATTATTTATTATGCGTAATGGGTAGTACTTCTGTAATTCTGTGAACTGTACACCTCACACAGATTCAAATATCGCATTATACAGGGTGGACCAAAAAAAAGTTTACACCCGTTAATGGTAGATTACTGACGACATTTCCAGCCCGGATCTGCAATCCGTTTTTTCGGATTCGCCTTCGTAACTGCACAGAATGATTTTTAGCAACTTTCCGAAAAAGTAAGACTTTGGCTTATTCTCTGGGTCAGTGCTTTGTTCCTGTTTGATATGAGTTGATTCTGAACAATTCTGCAGAAAGCCAACAAAATTTCGATGTTTCTAGCTACACTACTTTGTTTTTTACGGTTTGGTTTGTCATATTTTTTACACCTGAACAGAAAAAAAACACACGAAAAAACTTTTTTACTAAATAAAACACTCGACATTTGTAAATTTTGGCACAGACACGGGCAAGTTTGATAAAAGTTGCCGGCCGCCCCGAGAATGCCGGCCTAAAAAATAATTTTACGATTTTTTTATCACGTGATCTTCTGGGAAATTTATTAGATGTTTGCCAAAAACTCTTCAAAAATTCTAAGAGTTTTCTAGCTGTAGACTGTTGTAAGGGCGTCTTGTATCGTTTACAAAAATTGTTTGAATTACTTTTTTTGAAGGGAGTGCTTCCAAAGCCGAACACGGTTGCTTTTATTTTTTTGGATCTCAGCCGAACAGTTCCATTATTCGCGGAATTACTATTAATTTTAAGGTTAGGTTTTGGCGTTTGTATTTATGAGTTGCTTGTTTTTCATCATTCTTCAATGAGCTACGACAGCACAGTGGATAAAGCTGAGGTAGCGAAGCCGGAGGGCTCGGGTTCGAGCCCGGCGTTGGCCAATATTTTTCTCTAATATTTAATTATATTTTTTAATTGATTTTATTATTTTTATCAATATTATTTTTAAATTATATTATTGAAGTTAAAATAAAATTTTACGAGACTTATTATAATAGGTAGGGTTAGGTAAAGTTAACATGGTGAACTATCCTTTATGATCACCAACTCTGTTGGATAGGATGCCTTGGGCGACGGACTTAGCTTAGGTTAGCAACCAGAGTAAAAATCAGCGCAGGGTTAGGGTGAGTCGCTACGCTAAGTCCGTCGCCCAAGTCCATCCTATTCAGCTTAAGAAACCTTCTCTTAAAATAAATCAAATTACTGTTCGGCTGAGATCCAAAAAAATAAAAGCAACCGTGTTCGGCTTTGGAAGCACTCCCTTAGGAAAATTCAAATTTATTTATTAATTATAGAGGGTTTTTGTTTTTCCCTCCACTCCCAACCTCCCAACTTTCGTGAATATACTATTCATCCTGCACGAAACATTTTTAGCAAAATGTTTCGTGTATCTATTGCGCCGCCTGAAATAATTTAAAGCCACTTTCACTTAAATTAATCTGAGCGCTAAATTTGAAATTTGTTACTTTATTTAGGTGGGTTAAATTTTAAAAATTAATATTTTTTATTAAAGTGAAATTTTGAATACGTTTTTAATTTTTATAAAATCAATTATTGTAACTACCTACCTGTTGTAAAATCGTAATTATTTTGTTTTTTTACAAGGTGATGAGTTGAAACCTGAATAAATGCAAGTATTTTTGATCTAGGTATACATAGTACCTAAAGTTCAAAAATTGTTCTTTGACTTGGTTCTTTTCAATTTTTACTTCACACAAGACTTATTATTACCTATTGTGAAAATGATTTACATGATTATGAACTATATTAACACCCCGTTACCCAGCATTCACACATTTATAAATTGCAATTCATGTGTCAAAATTTGATCATAAAATGTTCATGTATACTGTTGTACATGATTATTTCAATTTGATATATCCTACATAAGATTAGAAAAAAACAATTATGAGAGCAATTTTTCTACTCCTCATATTTCTTCTTGGCATATTGTTCTCATTGGGCTTCAGTCTTCTACTCAGCTATTTATCTCCCGGGAAACATCATCATGATATGGTGTCACTCAAAGCATTTGCACCAATCTCTTATGATGGATTTGACAGTCACAGTATTCCAAAAGCAGCAATCATCAAAGAAAATCATGATTTGCAACGTTCCAGTAAGTATTTTTATATTTTAAACCATCAGGAGAAGAAGATGAAACAAGAAGTGGTCAACCAGCAATCTGAAAAATAGAACACAAGAAATTATACTTACCCTAATGAGAATAGGACATACTGGTATCACACATAGCTATTTGTTCATGAGAACTGACCCACCAATTTGTCACTGTAGTGAACTTATGTCCATTAATCACATCCTAACATTCCCCCATCACAATCATATCCACACTACCATCCCCTGACCACCTGCTCTTGATAACAACATGGACGGAGTTCAGGCACTATTTGAATACCTTGACAGACTTAATTTACTCCACTTAATATGAAACTTAAGCAGAACTGGCGCAAACAACTTGCAAAAAATGCCTTAATTGAAAAAAAAAAAAAAAAAAAAGAAGATGAAAGAAAGCTGTCTAGGTCTCATTAGAGTTATTAGTCCTAGTTAGGCAGTATAAATGAGGCAATATTACCATTATTACACCATTAAAATATCAAAGATTAATTACATTGATAAATGTTACTCATTTATCAGAAAATTACATTGATAAATGTTACTCATTTATCAATGTAATTTTGTGCTAGGTGGTTTATCTTACAGGTACAGTGGAACCTGAATATAAGAGAACTCAAGGGACCTAAATATTTCTCTTGTATCCAGGTTTCTCTTAGTAAGAGGTTGTTTAATCAAAGAGAGGTAAAATTGATGTGGAAATTGTTCTCTTTTATTGAGGTTTCTCTTACATTTAGTTCTCTTATTATGCAGGTTTGTAGACTGTACTAAGATTGGGTCTCTAGGATCCATTATAGCTTCAATTCAATTGAAAAAAATTATTCATAGTCAGGCAGTACAAATAAGGTGATATTATATCTTTGGTAAATATCAAAAAATAACCATTTATCAATGTAATTTTCTACTATGCATTTTATGTTACAGGTACTAAGATTGAGGCTCTAGGATCTATTACAGCTGCAATTCAATTGAAGAAGATTGGTAAAATTGACAAAGCTCTGAAACTGTTTGAACATGCATATGCAATAGCCCCTCTAAATGCAGATGTGTTGAATGCATATGGTGAATTTATTGAAGAAACACAAAGTGACATCATCACAGCTGATAAATTGTATTTTAAGGTACCTAAATCTTTTTAATTTTAACAACTGATAAATTTATATATATTTATATTTGTTTTGCTAGAGAAGTATGTACAGTTAATTGACTTATAAACCCTAACAAGCTGGGTTGTCTTGCAGTTTCCCAAGGCTTTGATGGCTTACAAAGAAAAAGCCCAAGTTCTCACAATGATTGATTGCACATAGAAATATGTGGTTCTGAACAAGCCAACTCATAACTCTCATTTAGCTCTATTTTCCTCCCTTTCTCTCCTCAAGAGAAATAAATAAATAC